>VWYO01020532.1:0-82820 GCA_013400275.1 Rhadina sibilatrix | reverse complement strand
TTTTTTTCCTAGGGACCAACTGCATATGTATTAACTTTGGAACAAAGTCAGTATGTAATTTGGAATCCCAGTACTGGATGTTTTTATGGGCAGTATGATACTTTCTGCCCCTTACAAAATGTGTACTGTCTGATCAGCTGTGATAATGTAAGTGTGCCCAGTCTTGTCACATTTCTGTACATGTAAGGGTTAATAACTTGATTTTTTTTTTTTAACCTTTGGCATCATTTGTTCATGATTGTAAACATGTTTAGGCTATCATTTATTAGAAATATTAATAAATTTTAAGTAGATTTTTCAGCTACTTTAAATACTTTAAATGAGAAAGATTTTTTTTAATTAGCATTTGGGTGGATTAAGAGATCTGTTAATGTAATTTTTATTACTGAGTTTTACTTACATGTTTCCCAGAGTGGATGGCCTAAGATTACAGCTGCTTAGGTGAGGAGTAGTCATTCCTCGGATATAATAGTTTGCAGGTGAAATGTGACTGAAAAATGAGAAAAAAGGCATAAAGGAGTCCCTTGAGTTGCCCATGGGACACTAGGCACAGCCTGAATGGATCAGTGTGCACAACACAGAGCTGGCACCTCAGGGCACAAAAATAATACTGATTTTTTGCCTGACATCAAGTCCTCCCATTTATTTGGAAATACATAAGTAATACTAGTGCATGTTCATAACATATTACTCATTGTGTGGCTGCAAACTCTCTGAGATAGGGGAGCAAGAGAGGAGAGATTGTAAGAGCTGTGCAGTTCTGGGCAGGTGAAGGAGCAGCCACAGTCTGGGAGCTGAGCCTCAGACTGGGAGGCTCAGAAACCCTGGGAACTGTCTTGCCAGCAGCATTCCCTGACTTGGTTATAAGCCAGATCTCCCAGGTTCTGGGGACACAAACAGGGGCATGATAATGAGGTAGAAAGACGTGTGAAAGTCTTTAAATGAGAAAACAGAAAGCAAACTTAAAAAAACCCTAGGGTTTATTTGAATGGAAACTGGAAGTTGAGTTTAGAAGTGTGCTCCTCAGTTTTTTGGAATGCCATGCATTATGAGTTTTGTTACTTAATCTTCTGTGTTCTATTCTAAACACAGATCCTGATTTTAGATGAGAATTTATTATTCTAAAGTACATTTATTTTGAAAGTGTCACTTTCTTTGACTGAAAGCATTTTTGGGGAGTGGTAGAGTTGTTTGGTTTGGTGTTTTTTTAAGCAGTACTAAACAGTTAAGAAAAATGTAACTCAATTGCTGGAAGAAGTAACTAAGGACTTGAGCACTGACTTGAACTGCAGAACACATCATCATTTTTCAAGGCACCTAATTCCAGTCTCAGTGAGACTGAGCAGGTGTGCTGCCAGGAGAGCCACACCTCACATCCAACTGGGGCAGAACCAGCTGGCCTAAAAGGCTCAGAACCTCAGTTACAAGGGTCACACACATTTACATAGCCAGTGCTGGTACATTTTGCAGCCTTAGAAATAGTTATTTAAAGGTTGTTTGAACAAGAATCCTACAGTGCCTGCATATCCAGACTAGGTGCAGAGACCAAAATGAATGTCTGAAGAAGGGCAGTGCAAGACATGGGTTCCACTTGCTGACAAAATGTGCACAGAGGCTGTGTCCTGTGTGTCTGCAGTCTCTGCCTGTATTCTGCAAGATATATTTAAAATAGCAGTGGTGCTGGGGTGCAATAGCTACTAGCTATTGGAGGAATTTAATCAGAATTCAGAAAGAATTCTGCAGCAGTCCAGAGGGGTGAAATTGCAGCTCAGAACAGCAGTATAAATTGCTACAGGAGGTTAACATTATATAGTATTTTATTGCTATATAAGTGGAATGTGTTCCATAGGTGTGATTATATGCTGAAAGCTAAACCAAATTTGCTTTCCTGTAGATTTGGTTTAATATGCAAGAATATGATTCCCCAGGAAGGATAAGTTTTGATATCAGCAAACCAAAACATTGGAAGCCTTTCTTTTCAAGAAGTCTGCCATTCCCTGGTCTCCGCAGCATTCAGGTACTGATGGATCTGTTGCCAACTCAAAAATAGGGGTTGAGACATCACAGATTTGGTATAAAGTAGCACATACTAAGTTCTTCAGACTTCCTAGGTTAAGTGTATTTATGTAATAGCATTGGTTTTTAAAAAGATTTCCCAGTTACTCCTTTAAAAAAATGAAAGCAGGAATACTGCAAGAAGTTGATCTTACACAGAATTCATGTTCTTGCCCTCTAACTGTCTATGTAAAGTGAATGGGATAAACATATCTAAAGTAGTAGCTCAGTATTATAATGAAAAAGTCAACTTTTGTCTCATGGCTGGGAAGGCATTTTTTCTAGTTGTATGAACATCCTTAGTGAAAAGCCAGGAATTTTTGTACAGTTATCAAAGGTGTAAGTAGTTGAAATTTACCAGGGAGGAAAAAAAACCACAATTACACACAAATATCTAGTTACATTTTTATCATGTCTCTGTTAAAGAATAGATTATTTTAGCACAATTGTAAACTCCTGTGAGCATCATCAAGACAGAAACTCCTGAAGTTACACTGTTATATGTTTAGAAGAGATTGCACATTTTAATATTTATTTTATTTATTGCTAGCCCGAGGAACTAACTTATGAGCCTTCGGATAAGGCTGCTGCACTGGAACTACAGAGCAGGTAATGCTACCTCCAAAACAAATGCCATCAGTGCTGATACCAGAGCATTCCTAGGTATTCATGCCTAGGGCCTAAAAATCTGCTTTCAATGCCAGGAGAATGGCCTAAAAATTCAGGAGCTATTGTTTCAGGGCTTTTTAAAATTCTCTTTCTTCAATAGAGATTGCCAGCTAGCAAGAACTAATCAGTCATTGCTCTAGCATTTCACTAAGAACAAAATGCTGTGGGGGGATGAGAGGAGAGGGTTTAAACTAAAAAGGAGTTGTAAGCCTGTGGCTTTCCATGCAGACACTGACAACGCAACATTACTACACAGCTATGTTGGCTTTTCTGCACTTTTAGTGAGCAGGAAGTTTAACTGAGGTCATGTGTGGTTCTCAGAATCTGTACTGTCTGCCAAGGGAGATCAGTTCAGATGTCCAATACTAGAATTGTAATAATCAGTCTATCTTACTGCAGGATTGAAAAAATATTAAAAGATAAGATTATGGAATGGAGACCAACGCACCCAACACGTTGGAACCGATACTGCACCTCCGCCCTCCGTAACTTTTTGCCACTGCTGGAACAAAATCAAGGCAAAGATGTAGAAGATGACCATCAGGCAGAGCTGCAAAAACAGCTGGGATATTACAGGGTACACTTGTGAACATAAATGGCTTGTGCATAGAAGCAAGTTAAATCCCTAGGTTTTAGTATCACCGCTCTATGGTATGGAAGAGTGTCCTAGCTTAGTTATTTCTTCTACTACCAAAATTCACAGGAGATTTTATACCAAAGAGAAACCATTATAATATTTATAGAGTGAAGGAGTGATGATCTGGTTTATTTCATTTGTAATGTTGAAGATAAAAAGTTTCTGCTGAACATAAGAATATAAAGTTAAGTGCTGCAGAACAGCCACTGCTGCCAGTACATAAACACGAGTGCAGTCTCCCAGCACTGCTTTCAGGGTAGGGAGGAACCTGCTGCTGGTGCTGAATAGTGCTACACACAGTCTACTTACAGGTGCAGGAGCCCACACAACATGCTTTTCTTCAGCTTTCTAATCTTTGTTTAACTCTCTAAAGACAGAAGAATATTGACTGATGTGTTCACTGCAGCCACTGGTGTGCCTGTGCATTCTTCCTCCAAGCTGCTGGAAGGGCCTTCTGCTTTCCACATGGAACATCTGTGACAGTACTGGCAGCTGTGGCCAGCTCCAAAATGAGCTGAGGTTTCAGTTGTTGTTGAGCAGGAGACATTTGCTCAAATCCCAGCCCAGGAGAACAGACTTCTCATTTAAAACCAGCCACAAGGCAAAAAAGCAATGAAGCTCTGCTATATGTTTTCATTAATATAACTTTAGAATCCACTAGAATAAAGAACTTCACTTTGAACTTAAACCAAATTAAAGAGGAAAAATGTCAGAAGCTTGCCTGGAGTATGTGAAAAAGGGAGGTGTTATCAAAATACAAACATAGGTTCTTCTACTGCATTGCCTCAGGCTGGCAATAGAAAAGATAATCTGTTTTACTCAGCATGTAAATTTTTTAAACTATGTATTTATTCAGGTGCCTTCATCTTTTTTTCTTACATGTTGTCTTCTCTTTCCTTCTTCCAGGTCTCTGGATTTCCTATTCATATGCCGTATTCTGAAGTGAGACCTTTAATAGAAGCTGTACACAGCACAGGAGTTCACACCATTGATGTTTCCAATGTTGAGTTTGCTCTGGCTGTGTATATTCATGCTTATCCCCAAAACGTTCTCTCTATATGGATTTATGTTGCTTCACTTGTGCGAAATGGGTAGTATAGACCAGACAGAATGCTGCAAGAAATTTGCTTATATAGGTGTAAATATATGGTTTCTCTCACTGCTGAACTATTCCAAGTATTTTAAAAATCAAATGAGAACATGATTTTTAGTAGCTTTATTTGCCCTAAAACCACTAATTACTGCTAAGGAAGAGACTGAGAGCATAAATTTCCAGTACTAACAGGTGATCTTTATACAGCTCCCTGTGGGACCTCACACTCTTAAAATATTACACATGCCCACATCTAAGTGACAGTGCAGAGTAAAATGTTTCCTTGGTATCCCTGTAGCTAGTCAGTTTATCTACGGAGGTTCTTCCTCTTCAAAAGACACTTGTAAATAAAAAAAAAATCCTGTACCTCAGTTCCTGAATTTTTAGCTATGAATAAATTTCATATACCTAACAAACAGCCATCACTGAAGACCTTACTTCAATTTTTTAAGAGGCTGCTTTATATCATACTCTGTATTTTGTCTGTATAATGCCAACACCATTTAAAAATATATTTTCTTAAGAAGTTAAAGATGAAGGATTTAATAAATATTTATATCAAACCTTAAGTAGAAGTTCATTCCTTTTATGCAAGAATTTGATTAAATTACTTAGGAGTATGAAATCTTTTTGTGCAAGTAAAAGATTATCAAAATAGTTAAACCCAAATTCACTTACTAGTATGTAAGTAGTTATGCTGTTAATACTGATATAAATACATATCCTTTTCCTACTGTTATCTTGCTAATCAAACACTTCAAGTAAAAGCAACAGTAGGTTGAGCTTAAGAAGAGCATTCATCAGGACCCTGAACTTGCCTTTGTTAAGTTTCAGATTGTTCCTTTCTGCCCATCTCTCCAACCTGCCCAGGTCCTTCTGAAGGGCTTCACAGAACTCAGGGGGATCAGCCCAAAGCTCCTCCCAGTTTTGTGCTATCAGTGAACTTGCTGAGGAGGCATCTGGACTTTCATCCCAGTCACTGATGAAGAAGTTAAATAATAGTGAGCCCAGTATTGAACCTTATGGGGGGCACCCCTAATAACAGGCCTCCAACTAGAGCCTGTGCCACTGATTACAAACCTCTGGGATCTGCTGGTCAGCCAGGTCCCAAATCACCTCACTATCCACACTTCCTTGAGTTTGCCTGTGAGGATGTTGTGGGAGACAGTGTTGAAAGCCTTGCTGAAGTCAGGGTTGACAGTCCACTGCTCTCCCCTCATCCAGCCAGGAAGTTGTTTCATCATAGAGGGTAAGTGGGTTGGTCAAACAGTGAATCCATACTGACTATTCCTGATCACCTTCCTGTCAGCCATGTGAATTGAGATGGCCTCCAGAGGGAGATATTCCATCACCTTTCCAGGGGTAGAGGTGATGCTGACTGGCCAGTAGTTCCCCTTGGGTCCTCCTTTGAAGATCAGGGTGGCATTTGCTTTCTTGCAGTCCTCAGCCACCTCCCTTAGTTCTCCATGACTTTTCCAAGATGATCCTGAGTGTCTCTATAGTGCCTATAGTGTCTGTCAACTCTCAGCACTCATGGACTAGCTGAGTCAGGGCAGCTTCCCTCCCTTCTACAGGCCCCACTAGAAAGTACATTGTCATCACATGATGCTTTGCTGAACACTGATGACATCTCCCAAGTTTATTCCACAGTGTATCTGCAGCTCATTCTGTCCTCAGCTGTGTCTACACTCACTAGTGTTTTTCTTACCTTACTCTGAAGTTTAGTGTGACCAGGATGGTGGCAGTTTATGGTAACCTCCAGCTCTGCCTGCACACCGACTTGCGAGACATCAGGAGTCTTGAAAGCTACTATGTCACCATAACCACTGTTCTAAATAAATACTACTCAAAAGAATTCATCAAATTAGGAAAACAGGTAAAAATTACTAGCTTGTATTGTCAGTCCTAAGAATTAGGCAGGATAGGAGAAAAAAAAAAAAAAAACAGCCTTCTATAAAAGCAGACACCTGCCCCTCCTCTGCTGTAGAAGAAAGCAGCTTGGAATTGTGCTGACCATGTGCAGGTGGCCATTGAAGTTTACAGCTTGCCCTGGGCTACAGTATTCATCCCTCACACAGCGGGCTCTCCCCAGTACCACCAAACACCCACACTCACGCACTACTCATCTCTTCCTAGCACAGGTTCCACTCATCACAACAGATTTTCTGCTCCCTGCCAGTCTCTACTGTGCAGAGAGGGATCTTTCTATCAAAGCACAGGGGAAATGTACTGCTGTCTTTCACAGAGTTCAGATTAATGAAAACTGACTCCCTTGGAAGCTGTTTCAAAAATGCAACTCAGCACAGTCACGGGAACCATAAAACCAAACCAAAACCCCCATACTGCACAGTTCACAGCTCTGCAACCATGACAACACCCACCACCCACCTGCCCAACCTCTGCAGCCTTCTGGCATGGCACTTCATACTTTAAAAGCACAGATCCTCTGCAGCCTTCTGGCATGGCACTTCATACTTTAAAAGCACAGATACTCAACAGCTGCACACATTTTTTTATTGGTGGGAATGTTTTATTTGAGTATGTCTTTCAAGCCCAAATACAAAACCAAATGCAAAAGGAAGGTGGCAATTTCCCTAATTTTGCAATATAAAGAACAACTTCAGGATGAGAGGAAAGGGGAAGAAACCAGGCTCCTAAAGATGTATAATTGTTACCCAATTATACAAACAATAAAATTCTGCAGAGGTTCATATTGTACTTACGGATTCAGAATTATAAAAAGAAAGTCACCTAACACAAAATATTCGGTAAAGTATACTTAAGTGCCGAAACTGGAATAAAGTGGCATTAAAAAAACTGAAGATTTTCCCATCTTCCCCAAATTATGTAAAATAAAACCCAACACCCTTCAAGCCGAATGAGGTTGTGAGATTGTTACAACACTGTACAGTACACTCGTAATTAAGATTCTGAAGTTGTGGGCAGGGTCAGGCTAGTATAACAAGTCTCACTCCAAGGATTGTTAACACAAGATGCAAACTGTAAGTAAAGTGCATGAGAGGAAGCCTGCTCAGCTAAATGAAGTAGACCGAAAGATGAGAAGTCAGCGGTCATTCGCCAGAGCGGCAGCAGGCCCGAAAACCACACTGCAAATTCTGGCATCCACTGGCGGTTTCAGCATGAGGACCTGCACAAAAACAACAGAAACGTGAAAAGAAGGAAAGGCCACTTATTTAGATTCGTAATTCTCATAAACTGGTGATTCAGAAAATGTCTCATTTTCCACAACACGCTACACTTCATTCAGCACCGTGAAATCCGAAATGCTGCCAATACCAGCACAGTGCAAAAACCTCACTTGGAACAGGTATTTTTCCAGAGATTTTTGCTCCATAGCTTAGTCCCATGAAGATAACACATCCAAAATTACACAGGAGTACCATGAACAACAATAAATGAGCAACTTTACACAAGCTGCCACAGCTCCAGAACTGAGTGTTTTTGACATTACATTTTGAATTCCCATTTTCCAAATTCAGATGATGACATCACGGCATTACCAAAGAAACTATAACCTCCAAAACTATGTCTGTGGTAATGGAAACAGTTTTTTAGTCGGGAAGTGTTTTTTCTCCATGAACCCTTCATGGTTGGCCAGACCCTCACCTATTCTTGACTGGAAATTCAAAACCTAAAGAGAGAATCACCTTAGCACTGCTGCAGTCATCAGAAGCCATAAGGCTAGAAATGAGCCATTCAGAAATAAAGAACAAAGTTGCAAGCACAGACAGTAAAAACCAACACTGTAACTCTACCCACCTCCACTTACCTTCACTTACCCCTTTCATTCAAAATGTTAAAGTGACCATGAGATAAGAAATTATTGTATTTATTCAAACACGATTTTATTTCCTGAAGCCATATGCCTGCTTTGACATCCATTTACACTCAGGGTGGTTGAACCCTGGCACCCAATAGAAATTAACTCAGTGCGTTGCTGAGCCAACTCAAAAAGCTGGTGAAGACCTAACCAGGACAACACAAAATTTCCCCATTTGTATAAGAAACAAATCAACAGATATTTCAGGTGGTTTTAATGTATTTAGAATTTTTAACAAAATCTTTTAATGAACTAGGGCACCATGCCATATCTGTTTGTTGGGTTTTTTTTACCTCCTTCAACAGTAAAGCCATAATTCAATTAATTTCCAAGAATCTGGGGTCTTAAAAGCAGCTTCCTACTTCATGCCACATACCAATAAGCAATACTCTCTACAGTAAATAATTTAAGATACATGAGACTGAATAAAACAAACCTGAAACTATAATGCAAGGCTGCAGTTACAGTATAGTGAACGTTTCATTGGTCAAAGAACTCATTTTAAATCTTTTTTTTTTTCACCTGAACTAAGTTTTGATCCTCCGTGTCACTTACGAGCTAGAGTTTGAAAGCTTCTTCATAAGTTCTTTAGAAAGGAGACTCGGTGCTTCTGACCAGCTGGTTTAGTAGAGCATGTTCTGTGCAGCAGCATTTTCCAAGTTGTAGCTGACCTTCCCCAGCACTGCCACAGCTACGCAGCACAGCCGTGATTCTGAAGCAACTGTCACATTTCTAGCAAAATGCTTGTTGACAAAACGTACAGAACCACAACAACCCAAAGAATGGAATTCTCAGTATAATTCAGTATCATTTTCCATCCTTTTCTTGCTCATTTTGCTATTCCTCATGCTCCTAACTGGAACATACAAACTTCTAGGTCTGGCCAATGCTCCATCTAACACTACCTGCACCACTGGCAACAGCAAGTGGTGTCTAGGGACATGATATAAGCCTATCATGCACACCTTTTGTGTTTTTCCAGTAACCCTAACTGTTGCATCAGGGACACTGAAGTCCATTTCCTTCAGTATTTGTTTATGGCTCAGTTGTGCATGCAGGTTTTTAACCTCTTTTTAAACCTCCTTCCACAATTCCCCTCAGGACCAAGTTCCAGAAGTTCACTACACTATGCATGTGCTTTAAATTGCTTACCAGCTTCACCTAGTGCCCCTGAGCTCTAATACTGTAAAATCTGGAGAATTACCACTGCATGTTCACCTCATCTACTGCGTTCCCAGTTCTGTAAACAGTCATGCCCTCTTTCCAGCCATCTCATTCCCAGACTGAAACATCCATACTTCTGAGTGTTCAGTTCCCTAACATTTTAGAAGGCCTCTTCCGTATCTTCTGTAACTCCAGTGTATACTCTCCTCAAGATGGGGAGACCAAACCCACATGCAGTGCTCCACATGTGAGTGCCCCAAGGCTTCCAGGACCAAGCAGAGCACCCTCTATCTTGTTCTCACCACCCTGATGATGGTAACACTGGTGGATTTTTTGGCTGCTGCTGCAAATAGGAAAGATCTCAGAATTAGCACCACAGCTCTCTGAAATCATTATCTCCACACTGCAACTGCCAGTTCTGAATTCACTTCATGCAATTACAGTTTGATTACTCCCAGCCACCCAGACCTTCAACCACACATACAGCTAGAGTGAAGCTTCTTAGGTGTCCTTCTGGAAATCATCAGCATCAGTATCATTACCGCACAGCACCACTCAAAAATGTGGAAATTACTGTGTGCATTTCTTACACCACAACACAAGGGAAATGCTGAGTAAGACTGATCTCAGAACAGAATTTTTGGGAGGGGAACAGGGAGAAAGTTGTCACCTCCCCGATTCCTCTCCTGAACAGTGACCATTAAGCCCTTCCCTTTCTTCCTATCCTTTAATTAGCATTCATTTTTTAAATTTAAACCACTCTTAAGATCTGGAAAACTGGGATACTTCTAAGTAAATTGCACCATCTGTAAAGCTTATTCATAAAGTTCATTTCCCAGTTTATTAGGCCCTGACTTACAAATGACATTAAGCACATCACAGTGAAATTTCACCCTTCTTCCCACACTGCATTTTTTGCCCCATGTCTAATCCTCATACCATCACTAACCTTCCTTTTATTTCCTATTTCCTATAATAAAGAATTCTGATAAAATGGAACATTCAGGGTTCAACTACATCTTCTGAAATCTGCCCTCCCCATACTCTTTCTTAGCATATACGGGCAACTGCCATAATTTGGAGGGTATTTTATGCTCTTATTAACAAGGTAGTAAGTAACCTTAATGGTTGTTTTAACAGTAAGGCTATCTGGCTTTGAGTTATTTATGGTTTGACATGTCAGCTGATTTCCTCCACCACAAATAATTTACCTCCCCTATAAAATCCCAAGTGCTCCTTAGTTTGTTCTTTCTTACATTTGATACAGACAGCAAAATTCAAACGCCTTTACTTTTGTTTCCCTTAAATAAGGGAAACAAGCCACAGACACTGGACTCATTTCCCTTATTTACTACCACTGACATTTCACTACATCTCTTTGGCTTCATAACCTCTGACTTCCCCAGTGTTTGCTGCTGACCTGATTTGGACTAGGCTTTGTTTTAGAATTCTCTCTGTTTAAATTCAAATGGCCTCTTTAATCTTGCCAAAAGAACACTGTCTTCTGTTTCCTCTGGACTCTGTATATGAGGTCTCCAATTCCTCTCACCTCACTGATGCATTAGGTTAAGCAAAATTTCATATTGTCTGTCCAATGTGATGGTCATTTCAACCTAACAGTGGAGATGAATCACTTCCATAAAATATTTTGGGTTGGAAGGGACCTTTAAAAGTCATCTAGTTCCAACCCCTTTGCAATAATCAGGCACATCTTCAACTAGATAGGTTGCTCAGAAATCCCTTACAGCCTGACCCCAAATGTGTCCAGGGGTGGGTCTTGCACCACCTTTCTGGGCAACCTGTTCCACTATCTCCCATCTTAATTTGCCCAGTACTGCTTTCAGCACAGGCCAGTTAGCAATGCACTGTGTATCTATGGAGGGCACTACTCCCTACAGCAATTTCACACACGGCATGCTTTGAGGACCAGCTAATGATTTTGAACAAACTTTGACAGTTTTGATGGGCAGGTATAGCAAGCAACCCCTGGCTGTTTGCAGTGTCAGGTTGTGGCTCATGTAACAAAACATCTTGACAGGGATGAGCCAGATATCATCACTGCTGGACTTAACAAGGAGCCCAAAATGCAGTCTTTTAAAACAACATGTGATGGAAGTGTGGGTAAGGAACAGCACATGCAGTGGATCATAAGGAGAAGCGTATTTCACAAGGGTCCCTCTGATCGTGAAGGCTTAGTAAGTGCCAGCAGTGAAGTGCTAAATTAAATGTATTTTGGGTTCACCTGGGAAAGCAGAGTTAATCAGATTCTCATCTAACCTGCCACAGTCTACGTTACTGGTTTAGTTACTTCTAAACTGGATTACTGTAATGCTCTTTACATGCACATCTGATTACTCAGATGCTTAGAGGACTCAGAATAGAGGTGAGGTCTGTTTACTTGTGGTGAACATATAAACACGTTTGGTAATGCAGGAGAGGAGCAGAGCTATTTGACTACTCCATTTTGTTACACGTACTAGTAGAACAAAAATTAGTCAGAATTCCCTAGAATGAAGTTTAGCATTCCACCAAGAATATGTGACAACATGGACCAAGACCATCGTAAAAGAACCACTCCCGCCAGGGCAACTGGCTGCCACCATCATGTAATATCCTTTCAGAGATTTGTGAGTACATTGGTAATCAGTAGAATTTAGACTGAGACCTAACTCTTAGAACACTGTGTTCCCACATAAGTCTGCACACAGTAGTTCATACACCTTAAAAGAACTTGCAGAGTCTTGGCTTGACTGCTGGAAGACAGATCAGCTATGGCCAGTGACACTTTAAATGCTGGAAGAATGAATTATAGAATCAAACTTTATTTCATTAATACTCTATTTCTTCAATTACAGAACCTGAGGACTACATAATTAAAAAAATTCTGGAAACCAAGTCACACTTAAATGCTGCAGAAATTAGAGAGCCCCATTTTTCTAATGCCAAAGCTGAAAGCACTCCAGGCTTTCAAACAAAGAAGAGTCAGAAGAATGGACACAGCTGGACAAAACAGCCTCAGGAAAATGAGAACTCAGTGGCAAGATATAACTCAAGCATTAAACTCTTCTTGCTGAGTTTGGTGTAGTTCCCAACCAAATTTGCTTTAGACAAATGAAATCAGCCATTAGAAGGGATGTACACTGACAGATTTGTTTTCAGCTGCAGCTGAGGGTTATCTAACTCCAAGTCTCCAGCACTGTGAAAAACATAGGAGATCCTAAACATTAGTATGCAAACCAAAATCTGAAGTGAAACTTACAGTAAAAAAAAACACAAAATAGATCTGGAAGTGAGTGCAAATTTATGGTTTCTGGTCATAAAACCTGCACCATGTTACTGGTGTGCAACAGCAGTCAAACTCAAATCCAACTACCTCACCATAGTTGCTCTTTCTAGTCTTGCTCTACTAAAAAGGTAGAACAGCACCTGCTGAAAATACAAAAATTGCAACCAATGTGCCTACCAAACATGTGCATTAAGCCCTCCACCAAGAAATTCCAATAAAGCTGGCTTGTGTGTAAGGGGTCCCATCAGGCTTAGTGTTTGTTTATAGGAAAAATAAAATCTGAAAATAAGCTGCAGGTAAAAGTAAAGCTCTTTTTCATCAGCAGATGACAAAGTTGTATCTTTATTATTCACAGATGGCTAAATTCCATGCTGTTGGCTCCATTTTTTTCCTGCAAGACCGACAGGTTTTCCAATCTCTGATCCCAGAATACACCTCCTTCCCTGAAAACAATCACTGATAAGCTGGTGGGCAAAGAAAATTATGAAATTATTCTGTACATGCTTACAGATCAGTAAACTTTGTGCAGCAGTTAGTAATACAATCTGTAAATGTGCAAATAAACAGCTTCAGATATGGATTGATTTAAATGAAACAGCTACTGCTTTCCCTAGTTACTTTAGAAACACCAAATGATACAGAAACAGCTGTTGTAGGAATCCTGCTGTCTACAGAATGGAATAAGGTATCAGTTTCACACTGAACAGCCCTATCACAATGAAGTTTGATTGAAAATGCAAGGAACAAAATCCAGACAAAACTGCAGTGGATTCATTTATAAAGACTACCTTCTATAAAGCCATAAACTTCTCAGATGACATTATTTCTCAACAGATATAAGAAGCTGGACCATAACAGCCTCACTGTCCTGTGCATCTCTCTCTACAGGAGTAACTGTTGATCCAATAGCATGCATGATGCTTTAGAGAACCAAGCAGAGTTTATAGGCTCACAGATTCCAGCAGGCAGTAAAAGAAAGGAAATAAACAGGAAGAGGATCAGACAACTTTACAGAATAATTCAAAAATATTCTGTTTAAATTTAAATAATTTCTTGAGGATACTTTGAAACAGCCAAGCTTTAAGGTGGTGGACTCACACACAGATTTGGCATTGTAAACTAACACATAGACATTATGGTGTATTTTATAGGGACAAGATGAAAAACAGAAATATCTGAGGACAAATTATGTCTGATATTACTGACAGAAGTATAAACAGAGGAAAAGTAGCAAGCAATCAGACATAAAAGGAAAAGGCTTCTAACTGGTCCTTGAAGACATCTTTAAACTCAACTTAATGAAGGAAAGAGTCAGTGAAGTACTTTAAAAAAGAACCTTAAAATTTTCAGGTGGAAATGAAAGACAACAGAAAATAGATTTTTAAATGCTGTAGTCTAGATGGAATGCAAGGAAGTAACAAAAAACAAGTGTCTCAAAAGAAAAAAAAAGCAGCGTCAAGTGCATGAAGTGCAAAAATTAGGGGAAAAAAAAAAGACTTAATACTTTAATTTCTAATATTATGATCCCATCCAAGTGCATCATCTTGTTTCTATTCCAATAGCTCAAATACCCAAAATATCAGTACAGATTTACTTGCAGTACCAAAGCTCTGGCATCTGGTACCCAGGCTGGGGCTGCATCTCAATATGGGTGCAAATTATTGAGCGGGACACCATGAACTACCAGGTAATACAATTTTGGTTCACACACAATTAGCTTGTACAGGCCTGTGAACTTGGTTATCATCTTCTTTTTCCTTTGCCTTCTTTTGCACTTACCTGTTTTTAAATTCACACAGGGAATACCAATCACACCATAGTTCTCACCTCTAATGCTAGGAATGCTTACTGGACTTAATAAACTGAATTCTAGTGTAGTAAACACTGAAAAGACTTGCACCAAGAGCATATGTTATGCATTTATACAGATCCTTCTCCAGCTTAGATCCATCCCTAAGTTACTGACTCAAGTAAAACCAGAAAAAAACTGAATTACATTTTCTATAAGGACACATGATGGTAGAATCCAAAATATCCTATACCAAAACTAGTGCAATATGGGAGGTTTGCATGGCAAAACACAAAACACAGGTCACTGGTTTCCTAAAAATGCTGCTTTGGTATCAACCTAATGAAGCCTCTGTCTGAGGTTATGACCCTACAGAAAACATACAACTGCATGGCTTAGAGTGGAGATATGGACAAGGCAAGTGTGCAATAGCAGCTGTATAGAGACTTACTTTCTACCTCTATTAGTTATGCTAAACCAAGTTAAGAGATACAGGCATTAAAAATGCTTCTCTAAGTAACACAGAACTGTACTAGTGTCACAAAACAAAAAAAGTGAGGTTAAACTGATTTAACAGTCATAATTTTGTAATCAGTCATAATTTTGTAATCAATCTGTAAAACTCAGACACAAGACATTCAAAAAAAGGCAAGGTTTTGGTGGTTCTTCTTCTTTTAAGAAGTCCCTACACCAAGCATCACTCCCCAGAAAAGCATCACATCTTCATAGAAAGACATTACCGTTAATGTTGTCACAGTAGTAAAAGTGTTCATCTTTTAGAGAGGGGCATGCAGAAACTAACTCCTGCAGGCCTGCACCAGTTACAGTGAGACACCCCGAGAGGTTCAGGTGTTCCAAATGTGGCAGTCCTCCTCCCAGAGTCAATGCCCTGTGGACACACAGAAGAGATGCGTTAAGAGCCCGCACGGCGTGGGGGGCATTGTCACACACTGGCAAGTGCCCCACACATCACCCCATCACATACCTACTGCACCTCTGACAACAGACACACCTCTAATGAACCACAGAGTTTTAAACCTGGCACTTCTATACTCTCTTTTAAAGGGGGGGGTGGGTCACCCCTGAAGCCACTCAACAGACCTGAAAAATTAACGGATTTCTACATAAGCTAACAGCTCCTGTAGACAGACTTTAGTGGGAAATCACCTTTTTAATGGATGACACCAGAGATGACCAACTATTTCAAAGAACTACAGAGCCATTCTTCTTAAAAAAACCTATTTTTTAAGAGCTGATTTTTGTCAGCTCTTCCAAAGTGATGTATATTTCTCATCTCACGCTAAAACATGACACTCCCAAGTTTGGTGCATTATGCTTCCCCTTGACCTTTTTTTCTGTTAAACTTATTTTGGAATCCAAATCTGTGTTTTCCTAGGACTGACAGCAGAGCTTCTCTCTACCAACACATCATCTTATTGTTCAAATGTAATTCTCTAGCTTTCCTCTGAGTGCAAGAGAATTTGGCTGCTGATGCAACAGGCACATGGATGTACCACACCTGAGCAATTACTCCATGTGACCCTGCTCTCCTCTGCGAGCTCACACAGCAGCCAGCCCAAGATCAAGCAGACACAAGCTCACCCACCTGGAAAAAATACCACCAGGCTTGAATGACCAAACTGCAGATTCAAGCCAGGACATAAAACTGAAGATGCCTTCAGTGCATCACTGTACAAGTTTCTCCTGTGAGCAGGCAATAGTAGAACTGCTGGCCACAAAACTAGCTATCAGGTAACAACTTACAGGGAAATAAATGGACTGGCACATGTTTGTATCAGGGGGTTTCACTCTTTCCTCCAAGTATTCTTGGGACCACAAGAAGCACTTGTTGCAACACGCTCCCTGCTCCTAAATATTTTTACTCAAAAAGCACCAATGGGAAACCAGCAATGCAATTAAACCCTTGCCGTGAGTCAGTGACCAAATCTGCCTTTGCTCCCACATTTCTGAGTCATGAAAAACCAGACCAGACCATAAATACACACAGCACAACCTAATTAGCATGTAACAAAATCTGTCAGGACAAGTCCACTGCAACACTCCAAGAGAAACAAGCTCCAACAAAAAGCCCAGATATCTAAAGTATATCCTGAGGAAGGGTAACACTGGTGACTGAAAGTGTCAGAAGAACCACAGGAGACATCTGAATAGCTGGCACTCTAGAACATCAAATGGGAACAAAATCTCAGGGGAGACAAATTGATGCCAGCAGCACCTCACACTATTCCTCTGTTTACTACAGCAAACAGCACAGGTATGCATGAAGTCTTCCCACTCCAAGAAGCTTTAATTAGCCCTAAGTGCTGTAGTACACCTGAGCAGGAGGCTGCAAGTACCTCAGCCTCATCTCATTTTCAGTATGAAGCAGTAACTACATTTTTCTGACAGTACAAAGTATCAGCAGCAAACAGAGAATTCTGTAACTCCTGAAGCCATCTCAATGTTCAAGTCAAACATTTTTTTCTCCTTTAACTGTCATATAAGTTCATATTGAACATGCTATGCACATACAGAATTATCACAGAATCAATCATCTGGGTTGGAAAAGACTCTTGAGATAATCACATCCAACTGTTAACCCAGCGCTGCCAAACCCACCACTAACAAGTGTCACATGCTTTGAATACCTCCAGGTATACCACTTCCCATGGCAGCCTCCTGCAATGCTTTAAAACCCTTTCAGTGAAGAAATTTTTCCTAATGGCCAATCTAAACATCCTCTGGTGCGACTTAAGGCCATTTTCTCTTGTTACTTGAGAGAAGAGACCAACCCCCACCTGGCTACAGCTTCTTTTCAGGTGGTTGTGAAGAGCAGGAAGACTGCTCCTGAGCCTCCTTTTCTCCAGGCTGAGCCATCCCAGCCACTCCTTACCAGATCTGTGTTCCAGATCCTTCCCCAGCTCCACTGCCCTTCTGGGGGTATAGTCCAGCCCCTCACTGCCTTTCTTGCATTCAGGGGCCCAAAAGCACAGGATTTGAGGTGTGGCCTCACCAGTTCCAAGAACAAAGGGACGGGCACTGGCCTGGTCCTGGGCACACTATTGCTGATACAGACCAGGTGCCACCTGGGCACAGCTGGCTCATGCTCAGTCACTGTCAAACAGCACTCCCAGGCCCTTTTCCACTAGGCTGCTTTCCAGTCATCCTGTCCCCAGCCTGTAGCACTGCCTGGAGTTGTTGTGACACAAAGGGCAGGACCTGGCACTTCATCTCATTGAGTAGACTACTGGCCTCAGCCCATTGATTCAGCCTGTCCATAAATTATGTTGTTATCCAGACAGGTTAATCAAGATGTTACTCCAGTTTTACAAAGTTTCAAGCATACTGGCAGGCATAATGAAAACAATCGGTAAATCAACACAATTTGTTAACAAGAAATTACTAAAGATCAAATCTAAAAGTATTAATACTGTCTAGAACCACAAATTCACAAAAATAATTGACTTCAGAAGACAGATATAAAAGATTTTACTGTTATGTTCAAAAGAAAAGCTGGAAAAAGTTTTCAAGTCTAGTACCGTAACTATTTAAGAAGCAAAGACCACTTAAAACTTACCAGTTTCTTCAATAAAAATATTTCTACTGAAATAAGGCAGATTCATCCCAGAATGGCCCAACAAATAAAATCAGAAAAAATATCCTGCAGCAAAATAGTTTGAAAACGTCTCCTCACCTGAGAGCACGGTCTGTTATCTGGTAACAGCCTGACAGACTGAGAAACTGAAGAACTCGTGCAGTCTCTTCATCTGCTTTTTCACTCCCAGAGTATGCAGAGTCTTTTTTCTCTGACTGCTTAGTCCTTATTGGTTTTTTACACAGTGCAGAGGACTCTGGAAGTGCTCGAATAGTTCTTAGTGCTGTCCCAGCACAACAAAACGAGTGACCGCAGTAAATCAAGTCAGTAGAAGCACAATGCTGCTGCCACCCTCTAGTCCTTAACCCATAAATGTCTCTACTGTAGCACAATGCAGAACAATTAATATGGGATGTTGGTTCCATGAGACAAAATCCTTCAACATTTCTGTGTCTCCACTCTGCAGCATCTTCAATGTCAGCTAAATCATCTGCATCTAGCATCCACACAAAAGCAGAATTGAAGTTTTCTGGGCCATCAGGTTTAGTCCAGTGCTGTTCACCATTTCCTCCCTGAACGAGATTTTCATTGCTGATTTCATGCAAACCATTATACTTCTGGTTGGTGTGCAGAGTAATCTCTCTGTTTTTCCACACAGTCTTAGCGTTCCTGTTCCTGCAGCTTTTCAGAATACCTCTGGTATGATGAGTTGATATGATACCCAG
This sequence comes from Rhadina sibilatrix, assembly GCA_013400275.1. Lineage (NCBI taxonomy): Eukaryota > Metazoa > Chordata > Aves > Passeriformes > Phylloscopidae > Rhadina > Rhadina sibilatrix. The sequence goes on along the minus strand of VWYO01020532.1, from coordinate 63,966 downwards.
TGCTCTGGAAATCCTCTCTATAGCCACATCTGTAATTTTTTCACATCCAGACAGATCAAGGTGGCGTAGATTTTGACAATACCCAACTGAACACCAACTGAAATCAGAGGGGAAAAAAAACGTGGTTTGGTTTGTTGGTGGTTAAGTTTTTCTAGTTTTTGTTCAGAAATAGCTGTTAAGGCTAAATATATGAAAGAACATTCCACAAGTAAAATACTTGTATTAATTCACATAATATTCAAAGAAGTTACCCCAGACAGATTAGAATTGATACTCCAAGTGCTGTATAAACACCTAGAAAAATTATGTCTAGAGAAACATGAAATAATTCATGAATCAGTACCAACTTATATTTCTCCATATACTGAGACTTAGAAGAAGTCCAAATTTGCTATATACTGAACAAATGTTTGAATAACAGGTAAGACTGCAAGCACCAAATACACACATAATTTCAAAAAACAAGTGCATTATACTCAATAAAAGCTACCAAGAATTTTCTGAGTTATTAATCATCAAAGTTACTTCTCAAAAGGCTTAAAATACTGAACTATCAAATTTCCCCAACACGCACCCCCCAAAAAAATACATCTGAGAGTCCATACTCAGTTTGAAGTATTGTAACAGTTCTAATTTCTAGGATTTTAAGTTTCTCGAGCTTGGCAGTTTACACATACTAAAATGCCAGTGTACTTAGATCATGTGTCCTCCTGTCCTTTTCCATTTCTTCCAGGAATATTAGATGGATTCCTGAAAAAGATCCTGAGTTTCTAATTATTCCACCATTAATTAGAAATCAGATTTTTTTCATTTTAACGGACGTTTACTCTCTTAGTCTTACCTTTATCAAGTGGAATAGAAATTTTATCTGCAATAATATTTTTACATTATTGGCTATAAATGTATATAAGTGATTTAACTGAACTTTACCTATCCATAGTTAATGTTACTATTATTTACTTTCTGTAAGTGATTATTTATATTTAGAGGAAGCCAAACTGATTTTCTGAGTTACAAATTGGAGTGTTGTAAATACAGATATATGAGGAGTGGCAGTAAGTTAAATTTTACTAGATATTGACAAAAGCTCATAAAGATTGACTTATGAGCCCTGGAAATTCTATAAAGCTTTTATTTCAAATGAAACTTCTTATACAAGCTGCAGGGTGTTGCTACCAGCATCCACGCCAGCAAGATTTTCTGAGATGTTCACACTACCTGAGAGCACTATCTGATGTAAATGCAGAACACTGAAATATCTGCTGAGTTTCAATACCATAGTAAGACTCACTGGTGCAGGTTCTGCATCCACACACCATCCCACTGACATCAATGACATTTCTGCAGGTCTAAGTAAAACTCAGGAATACACAGACAATAAGCCTTAGAGGTTTGCCTACCATTTGATCTGAGTGTCTTTTCTATTTATTGCACACCCTATCAGCTGTAGCAGACCAAGAGAACTTCCTTAACTGAGCAACTCCACAAAAATCTATGGATGAGTTGTTAATACTAGAGCAAAACCACAACTATTGTTTTGGATAGCTACACATTAATAGGTAAAAAGCATCCAATAGTGAAGGCAGAGAATTTTAAATGGCCACTACAAAGTTACATTTTTCACTTGATATTTCAGTGATTTGTTACTCTGGTTTAGTTCTTAGTCCCAAGTCATATAGGAGTTATGAATTTGATTTCTCTTTCTTTCTTGGCAATGGATTAAAAAATGTTCGAATGTTCCCCCCACACTCAAAAAGCTGGCTTATATTTTTTTCTTTAAAGGAAACATCAATTATCTAACCTTTCAAATACAGAGTCTGAAATATCGGTTTGAGTGAGATCCAAATATTCCAAGTTGGGACAAAGCTCTAAGATCTGTCTAACCTGAAAAAAGAAAGGAAAATAATCAGTAAAGATACAAGCCACTAAAGCTGCACACAGTGTCTAGAGACAACTTACAAATTAGCATTCTTTTGGACTGCAACCCACTTACACTACTCAAGCATGTCAGTTATTAATTAAAGATTGCACAGCCACAATTATTAATGCAAGTTTAAAATTACACACCATTTTGCTGGACACTGCAGAACTGTAGGCCAATACCAGTGTCTTCACTGAGGAGCCCACAAGTGGGAGGACATGATGAATTAGGCCATGAAGTAAACGTTTTTCCATTTGTGCTATATTAATGGCAAGTGAATCTTCAGCTGCTTCTTCTGCAAAATAAACCCAGAGAGAAAGACTTAAAATCATTAAAGGACTTGGAGAAATATTTAGCACAGATTATGTACTGCTCAGGGCAGCCTGGAGAAGCCATTTCCAACAACTTGGTTTAGATATCAAAATACTATCTCACAGGTCATTTCTTCTATCTAGCTAGCTAGCTAGCTATCACTGTGATTTAATAACTTAAGATAAATTTTAAATCAAGCTTAGAGTGCAAGGTGATTCATCCAAACTTTCTGAAGAGATGAAGCCTAGCCTTCACCTCCATACATGTCCCTATAACTCTTCTACCTGCTCTCACGTTTGCTCTTTCCTAGAGAAATTAATTCAAGTCATTAAAATCAGATGCCTGCTTCTCTCCTATCAACCTCCATCTCCCTTTTTTTTCCACTCAGCTTGTTTCTTATAGCTATGTCATCTTCAGGAAAAACAAAACACTTCACCAAAATCAGTTTTACCTACCAGATTCATCTATGTCAGCATCTTCATCCCATTCCTGGAAAGCACGACTTTCATCTTTTCTATTTTTCACCCATTCCTCATCAGGTTCAGTCTCAGTATCTGCTGCAGGACCACTATACCAATCACCTACTCACCACCAAGCCCAAAAAGAAGAAGGAAAAACAGTTAATAAAAATTTCTGATTGCAGCAGAATTCAGCACTAATAGCTTTTCAGTATACTGTGACTTAAGAGACAAAAATGAATTTCAAATTCATCTCAGCTAAGACTGGACTAAACCTTAAAATAATTCTTTGTCTGATCTTTATCCTTAAGCTTCAAAAGATTCTTGGAATAGTTTCAGTACCATTCCAGAACTCACAGCCTATTATGCCTGTCTGAGACATGCCTGCTGTCCTTATTTGTTTAGTGGGACCAATATGATCACAAAAATAACAGAAACAATTGTGGAATATTTGGACTGTCTAGGTGCTCAAGTTCCTTATGGTAAAGAAATGATTCCCCAGCTTTTAGTGTAACACTTGGCTGAAGACATCTCTCTTTTCCTCTGGAATATCATAAATATACAGTTAACCAGCCTGGTTTTAGTCACTGCACATGACAACTCCAAGATCACAAAAACCAAATTCCAAAACTATCCTACTTTAAATAGCTACATAATACTTGTAACATACATATGACTCAAATCAATACACAATCATTTTTTAGAACATCTGGGTGAAGATCAGCAACAGTTCTGCTGTTTTAGCTGGTGGAGCACCCCTTCCCCCTCGGGGTTACCACACAGGCATTAATTTACTTCTAGTTTGGATATATGGCAGTGCTGGCTTCAGGATAAGCAGCTCTGCTGCCTCCCCCTCAATGAAGATACGCTGAGAAAGAAACCAACCTTATTTAACTGTCTCACAGGGGGAGCCCTACTCTTCCTAAAGCAAGAGCAACTCCTATTGAGTAGTACCTAAAAGAACAATGCTTCTTCTATGAATAACACAATGACAATGAAATCCTAATTGATTGTCAACCATGAAGCTTTGGTAACATTTCTCATCATCTTTAAGACATCTTCATATTACATAAGAAGCCTCAGAAGCCTTCTGTGTACTACGAGGAGAAAAAAACTTAAAAATTTATCTAAGCCTACATAGAACTATAATTCTTTCCTCACCCCATGGCAGTAAATCCCATCTGAGAAACTTCCACCCAGTTTGAAGCACTTCTGCACAAACAACTGTAGTAGTACAAACAGTACGTCATGAGACCAGCTTCCTGTTGTGCCAAACCAGGTTTAGAAGCACTCATTTTAAGCAGTTGCCAATTATCTTTTTATTTTGTGTCTCTGTGCAGCACAGAATTACCAAGACAACTATGTTGCAAATGCAAATGTAAGAATTTGAACTTTGGAGCCTTTCTACTCAGTCTTTGGAAGCTCAGGAACCAAACTATCGTTTTCCGGAAGATTTACCAAACAAAAAAAAATTTCAGACCAAAAAGTTATTTAATTTCTCTCAGCCTTGTACAAATTTTAGAAGACATAAAGAAGTTTTTAGTTTTTATGTATCTCTAAGGCTAAGTTATATAAACAGCTTTCTCTCTTAAAATCTTAAAGGCATACAAAAGACTTATTAAACAGTATACTTTCTCCTTTTACTAAACTACACTGACACAGCAGCACTGTGAAGCCTGCAGTTCCATACTCCAGTGATTCTTTAATATTCACATAAATATGGACATAAAGCTACAAATACACTCTGATGACTTATAACTGGCCTCATTGGAATACAGAGTATTTTGTCTATTTGAACAAGTACTTTTGCAAAGGTCACACTTCTGAATAGGAAAGTCTAATTAACAGAAGAGTTTGAGGAGTTTTAAAAAACACTTACTGCAGTAGAAGTTACTGAAGTAATATACCTAAAAAATCAATCCTAAAACTAAACATTTGTTCAGTTTTCTTTGAAGCTTGACTAGGTTGTGAGGAAATATTTGAACTCCACTTATTTTGAACTTCCTTTCTGCAGTTATGCATTTCATTTCTACCTAGTAACCTAAGAAAATAATTTTAGTGATGTAAGTGAACAGCAGCATTTAAAATTCAAACCTCCTTAGATTATTAAGTAATTCAGACGCTGTATTAGTGAACATATTATTAGCATCCATATAAGCAAAAAAGGGGGTTTTACCTCAGTAAAACCAGGCAAACTGGATATAAAATGTACTCACGAGTTTCAACCAAGACAACCTCTAGCTTCTTAATTCTATAAGACGGAAGTATGTTTTGGGGATTTTTAACACTGAATCAAGTTTCAGGACACTATTCTTGTCAGAAAGGTACACCTGCCATGCTCAGCTGTCAGGCTCAGCCTATACTAAAACACTTTTTTACAGGCTTCAAAAATTCTGACAATTTATGTACTTTCAAAGGAAGTAAATGTAACTTACCTCTTGCCCAGCGAACAGGGTAAAGATGTTTCCACAGAGATCCAGTTTTAGCCAACTGTGACCATTCAGTGCTTACTTGACTACACTGACATAACTCTTGTGGGTTAAGGTAACTGAAAATGGTCACCATTACTTCAGGAGGGAGATTAGTAATATTTGTGGTGTGCCCTGTTATTTCGGTTTCTGAAATACAGAAAGTGCGTGTTAAGTGAAGCACAGCCACACAGCTCTAATAACAGTAGTGGAACACACATTTTGACTAGAACAATGAAAAAAATGTGTCTGAAAAAATTTTGGCAACTGCTAAAAATAGGTATTGGTTTGGCTTTAAAAAGCTTTCACTGTAACAACACCTTGAACAACAACAACAAACCAGCTCAGTTTTCTGTTTGCCACTTTCTCATCTGGCTCATTCATTCAAAAAAAAAAGTGAATTAATGCTACTCAACCACAGAAAGATGAAAGCCGTACCTGCTATAAATGAAATGCTTTAAGAAAAATGCCTTCTGTTGCAGATGGTATCTGTACCTGGTCTGCCACATTCCCAGGAAACAGTACTAGCACGCAGAACCTACCAGCTGCGACCACTCTCGCTGGAAGCGCTCAGCCTCTTGACTGGACACAGAAAAGTTCATGCTCAACTCTTTGCACCTGTCTTGAATTTTATTTCTAGCTTTAGCTGCTAGCACTGACAATTTTAACTTCTGAATGATGATGAGCCACTCAAGCTGTAAAGTAATACTAAGTACTAGATGAGAGACTAAAATTTACCACTGTAATTAATACTTCAATGGACAGCAGTAGGAACTATTTCCAACAGCTCTCCCTGATCCCCATACTGCAAAGAGAGCTGCAAACTATATAAAATAACAAATTCAGAGCTTTGGTTAGTGAGGTCTTTGGCTGTTTTGAAAGATTTTTAATGTTTTGTTTCAGAACAATTTCCTTGAAAAAAATATTTCTAAAGGAGTTTTCAGGACTCCTTTGAAATAGCAGGCTTTACTAAGAGCGGGGTTTTACTTCTTAAGTGCCTAGAACTTCTACAGAGAGAGAAGCATCACATATTTTCTTTTGCAAAGAAGCTTCAAAAGTGAACATAATGTAAACTTTACCACATGATAAGCTATTGCTATTTCAAAAAATATATTTAAATAGTTTCACTTGATGAATCAATGTATTTATTTGTACAACTAGCATGTTGCCACATGAATTACAGAGAATTTCGCAGGAAAATGCAGTTCAGCCTGCACAAGACTGCAAGCTATGTAACTTTCTTCCCTTTCTAAAAAATGAATGCAAGACACATATTCTCCTCTCCCGATGTCTAAAACACAACAGTTACAGAATTACTACTGTCCCAAAACTGTTATTCCAGCTAGATTTAACAGCAAATAATGCCACAAAGCTACGTCTGTCACATTCATCTGTAAAGACTCAATAGTATTTCACAGAATGGACCATGATCTTTTCTGAAGGCTTCACCTGGAGGGCAGAAAACGACCAGTTGAGTAGTTCAGAGAATTCAAGTTTCATCAAAAGAATCTGTTTACAGAGTAATTCATCAAGTTTTTCTAATGAGAGCAGAACATCTTATCAACATCACAAATTCAGTCCATGAGAGCTCACTCTACATATCACACTCACACCAGCATTACACTTTTGTACATTAACTCCCCTTCCTTGAGGCATCAATTCCTTTTTGTTAAGAGTGAAAACTGTAAAGACTGACAACTTGGGCTAATTCAGCAGTCATAAAACAAGCCTGAAGTCTACTTTAGTAGTTATCCATTTATTCTAAGTTTCACCAGAAAAGGTAGCTAGAGATAAATGCAAAATAAATATCCACTTTCAGAACACACATTTCATCTGACCTATTCACATGTTGCAGATTCATTCTCTTGCATTACTCCACACTCACAGGTCCTTTCTCATTCCTGAGCAGCCCTGGAAAGTTAGGTAGTGGTGCTAGGAAGGTGAATGTTTTTAATTTGAAATACTGTCACTTAGATAACTATTCTGTGTTATTGAAACACCAACCCAAAAAGCTTACAAAGCTGTCCTAAAAACCAAGAATGAAATGCAGAGTCTGCAAATAGAAAATATGTCAATGGAAGTGTGAAATTAGAAGTTAATTACATTTTCCATCTGTTTATTGTATCAAATATTAACATGGGAGGGAAGGGAGAAGAATGTTGAGAACTGGTAAACAGTGAAGTACTGTCTACATTACAACCTGCCAAGGTGCCCATATCAAACAATAAAGTTTCTGAAATTTCAAAACTGGTTTGCAGATATGTCCATTTTATAGAAACTACTCTGTCTGCCTGCACGTAACTTTAGGTACATCACTTGTGTAGCTTTTTAGATAAAAACTGCAGTTTGGAAGTTACTTCAATTAGATACTTCACCTTGATCTGCCTTCTCATCCACAGAATACTTAAAGACCTTCTGAAGCTCTTCTGCTTGATTCCACTTACTGAGACCTCTGAATTCTGCAGCCTCTTTTTGTGAGCAGTGCTGTGCAATTACTTTCTTCTTAATATCTTTCAGCTCTTCGTAAGTAAAGTATTCCATCAACATTGGCTGAAAAACCTAACAAAAAAAGAAAAAGGGAGAAAAAAATTTAGGTCTGATAGAAATAGTCAATAATGCTACAAAGACCTACCAACACAGAATTTCCTATTTCAAATTCTCTCAAAGTAAAACATGTCATACATTAAGAGAACCTAAGGACAGGACCATGAAAGTTCTAAATTCTAACCCCCTGCTTTCTAACAGAACACTGCACAGTATCAGGCAAGCTGCTTTAATTGTTGTCCCCACCAGAATAGGGAAGGGATTAAAGTTGTTTAACCAATATAGCTTATCAAGGTACTCACATAGAAGGCAACGTAGCAAGAAGAAAAACATAAAAGACTTCCCATGGACAGACTTCAGAAGATGCTTCCCAGTTTTTGGATACCCATAAATCATCAGACTGGCAGTACTAGTCTATGTTTCAAATATAGGTCAGAAGTGTTTGGGAGTGTCAGTTTGAGTCATGAAGCACTGGTTCACAGGACCTCTCTTTTCTCATTTAAGTTTTGCTACATACTCTTTTTAACTACTTGCTGCAAACAAATCCCAGCCCCAATGGACTTTTCTTATCCATTTTTTCAAGAATTAGAATTTCATCATAAGCGTCCTATATACTCTGTTTTAGAACATGTCACTTTACAGTCAGAGAACTGAACGACGACATCACAGTCCTGAATGCAAATGAGCATAGCAATAGAAAAAGAGAACTGAAAAAACAATGAACCTCTAAGCCATTTGTCCCTATTCAGTTATTCCAAACCCCAAGGAAGATCTCCATCAGATTTTGAAGAAAATCTTTACCTACCTCCTCTTCCTCTTTCATATGAGGAAGGAAATCCCTGGTAAAGGCTTCCAATCTCTCCTTCAGCTGTTTGGCATAGTTTAGCTGTTCATATTCATTCTGAGAAAAAAAGCAAAGACTTAATGGTAACCTGATCTCATCCAGTCATCCAAGGATTGAACTGTCCAATAACACAGTGGTTCAAAGGAAAGCCCATTATGCCCTTCCCATGCACGCAGCAGGTTTGCTCTACTTCATGGTAAGAACGTGTCTGCCTAATGACAGTGACACTCTGCACTGGCCTGGGAACAGCCAGGGCAAAGAATTCCCTTCCTGCCTGAGTCCAATTTATTTTCTTAGCAGATACTAATTCATTTGTCTAATCCCATTTTTACTTCAGAGTAAAGAGTGAAATCTGCCAATCTACAATCTCACAAAAAGTTCATAGTAGCAGACTAATTTAAGTATTTGCATGGTTTGTATATAAAGTGCTCTAAGATACAACAGTTCTACTTCATCTTTTAACTGAATACACTTCACTTTATTCTAAAATTCTAATTTCCAAATTATAATCAGAATCTACAGTCAGACATGCTGTACAGATTTTTACTTAGGAAATTGAAAAAACTCTTAAATAAAGATGTAACTGACTTTTAAATCTTCACGTAAGTCCAACCTAATGTATCTATTTGTTAGCTTATTCTCTGAGTCACTAACAAGAAGTTGATTCTGAAATCTGCCCAGTAATTGCAACATACTGAAGTTCCTCCTAACTCTTACTGTAAATCTTGTTTTTCTTTTCAAGTTTCTACAACATCAAGAAACCCTGACTATTACAGAGACAAGCTTAAGCCATCAGTTTAAATTAAACTAATCACTCCCTAAAAATAGTTAAACAGTAAATTTAATGTATCTAAGGAGAGATAAAGAAATTTGGTATTGCACACTTAAGAAATCAAGTAACAAAATAACATAGCATCCTATCAGAGAAGGTGTAACACAAAGCCAAGTGTTAAATTTCCCACTTTCCTTCATTTCCAGATTTGTTAATGGACCCAAGACAAAATCTCAGGTTTATTATACATAGGGAAAAATTATATGTAGGGTTCCCAGGTCAAAACGAGGCTTAGATGGTAAAATGGAGTCAATCAACTGCATATTTAGTAATTTTCTTACTGAAAATGTGGACCACACATACTAGAAATATAATATGGGATGTCAAATGACTACTGGAGACTATAGATCTTAGGGGGCAGGAAGGGGAGGTTGAGTTGGGTACCCATCCCTTTCTACATGGAAGAATTCAAGAAGAATTCTACTGAAGAATCTGGAGATAAGCCACTGTCAAAAATGCCAGGTGGAGAAATAATATTTAGAGTTCTTTGACAACTGGATCATTAACAGGACTGCTCAGCTACAGATTACTGGAAGGAGTGCATGAGTCACAGAATAAAACAAAGCTGCTTTTTTTTGTAGGTCTCAGAACCATCTCTATTTGTGACAATACAATGCTGTGCTTCATAAAAAGAAGATCCTCAAGGTTTCCTAACAAATTAATAACAAATTGTATAACCAGAAAATACTGACCAGTTGGCAAAACAGTCTATTTGACACTTGCACGCTACCTCTCCAAAATACCTCGAATTATACAGTGAAGACTGTCTGAGAAGAATTCAAAAAAGAATTTTAGTAGAATTTTAGACTAGAAATTTAGTAATTGTGGTGAATGGCAAAAGAATTTGTGTTTCAGACTAGAAAAAAAAAAAGTTTCCTCTTCCTCCTTAGTTTATTCATAAAGAGTATGAAGAAGAGTCAAAGCAAACTAATATATAATCACAGCATATTTTTCTCAGGTCACAAATCTCTTATAGTCTACTCACCTTTACGTTCTTCAGCCCTTTCTCAAAAAGGCTAAGCATCTCTGAGAGTTTGTTGTCTGAGTGCACATTGTACACTGTCCGGCTACGCTGCTGAAGCAAACCAATGATACACTCATTTTCAATCTGCTCATGCATTTTAAATTCCTTGAATGTGGCATAAAGAGATTGCAGCAGAGCCCGAAAATCATTGTTGTTGGAGAAGTTGGTCTTGGAAAGCTAGGAGTAAGAAAGGTAAATAAAAAAACAATAAAAATCACGTCAAACTCAAGTTAAATCCTTAGAATAAGTCTTAGCTCCAAGAGATTCATTGCTCCCCTTACTTATAAAAGATAAACACCTTCAGTTTTTAACACAAAATGAAGCCAATAAAATCAAAGTTGTATTTAAGCAACATAAATCAAATCTTGTGAAACACTGAGGTAAACACATGTAGAAAGATTTCTTGGCAGAAGTCAATGCAATCTCCCCAGCCCAGCAGATTACCGACAGGCTTAGGCCCTTTCCCAATCCACATTTTTGTCCAAACTAAAAAGCCATTAACATAGGTCCCCCAGTCCATCCTTAGGGATGTATTATCCACAAGGAATATTGAGTCCTATCAGTGAATACAAACTATGTTAGCTGTTGAAGAAGGTTTCCAGTGGAGCAAAACCTAACAAATCAAGACAGATCAAAATTCTAGGTAATACAGTAGTGCCATTTTTACATGTGTACAGTCACCATCAGCAACAATACATTTTAAAACTGCATTTTCCCTCGGTGAATGTAGAAAACCAGGTTCTTTGCCATTCTTATGCTTTATTCCATGTACAGCTTCAAGAAGCATAGTCTACAGCAGTATACAAGACCAAGCATTCTAAAAGTAGGCTTCAATTCAGAAAAGAAGCTACTGCAATAGTCAGAAGTGGTTTAGGTACAAAGACTCTGGAATTTATGGGTTTTACAAGAAATGGGAATCTGAGACATACATATTCATATATAATACTTACATCAAAAACAACTACAAACTGAGATATGCAAAACTTTTTTTCATTAAAAATCCCCAAATGTACATACTCATTGTGACATTGCATCACCACTTCCTGGCAGCCACCAGCAAAAGGCAACTGAAACACGCTGGACACCTGCCAAGTCCTTATGTAACTCCAAGTCAGTGGTGCATGCTGTACATTACATGCTGTACATATGAGTAAAATGTTTAGCACTATGGAAAGACAAAGTTACTTAGCCCCAGAAGAGAAGAGAGTTAGAAAGCACAGCAAGGTTTAAAAGGCTTTTTTGATTTGGGTTTGTTGGTTTTTTCCCAATACACTTTAGACCAACCACTGACAGAAGTCAGAAAAAACTGATGTCTGTAACACACTCTCAGGATTTGAAGCATATGTTGTTACATATCCCTAATGGGGAAAGATCTTGGCTTCAAAGGCCATTTCAATCCTATACTCTGCCCAGAGAAGGCAGTACTAGGAGCAATGGTACTACATGAAACTGAGGGCTTGACTTTCCACACTGAAAAGCAGAAGTCTGAGCAAGCAAAGGCAATGGGCACAGAAGCAACTTCTAGGACAGCCTCCTGACCTCCCAGCACCTGAGTCACATCACAGTAACTACCTGTGGTTTCTCAGGTGGCATTTCCTTTGATTAAGGACAGTGTTGATACAGTTCATTCTACCCATAAGGATCCAAAGAGACTGGAGGCAATACCCAAAGACCCTTTTCCCTCCAAGAACTCCACCTGCTCCCAAACGCTTAGTATTTTGATTGACTTAAAAAATGTAATGCTGAAGTGGGTAACAGGAAGGTTACACAAATCTACTGTATTCTGCTGTTGGCATTAAAAACAAATCATGAAATTGGTTCTGATAAAAAATTAGCATCTTCTCATCGTCTTGCCTTTTCAAGACACAAAATGTTCTGTTGAATCTACATATTGTCATCCACAAATCTGGAATAAATAAATAATCTCTTTGTGCATACAAGTTAAGACTGTCTGTTAGAAATGGATTGTTACAGAAGCCACTGTAACATGAAGCACTTGAATATTCACCTCTGCTACTGAGGCTTACAGCAGATATCCAACAGATTAGGACCTATCGAGAGGATACTGAAGTTTAGTAACTATACTTGTATCAGAAATCACTGTATTAAAAAGGTCAGCCAAAGCTGAGAACAACTGGCTTTTCAGAGGACAGGTAGCCTAGCAACAAAGTCACTCGGTCAGACCTGTAATTTCATTACCAGGATTGATGAAGTCTCACGATGGAGGACCAAGACTATTAACAGACAGCAGCTACTCCATTCCAAGGTCCACTTTTCACTAGCTCTAACAAGGAAAACTAGTGCAAGAAGAAAAACCATACACCCTCAAATTCAAAGAGAGAATGCAAGGGGGAGGAGATGGACTGTACTATGGAATTTAGTGGGCATCAAAAATATAAAGCACGGTGCATGTGAGAACCCTGAACAGGCTTAAAATACACTGCACCACAGCAACCAGTGTTCAAGAAACTTGGGAGCTTTCTAGGCTTCAGAAGACATTCAAACAGCTGTAAAATACAGCACAACTGGTTTTGTGTTTGGAATGCAAACTCTAACTGAGAAGCAGTACACAAGAGCAATAGTTTTAATAGCTCCTGAAATTTAAGAATTATTCATAATCCAAACAGCCTGAGCAACTATCCAAACAAAAGTTAGTCCTTTGAATTGCAAAGTCTGTTTGAAACACTTCAGAGACTAATGGCTGATGCAGGCATCATCTAGAAGTAGCCAGGAGCTTTTAATTTTGGTATTAACTTTATTTATTAAACCTTTATTAAAAGCAAATAAATGATGCAATTAAAGCATAGCCACACTTGAAAAAATCTTTGTAGCTCAGACAAGCATATGACAGTTTCAGGTGAGTGTCCAACTTATTAGACTTTAACAAAGCCATTACCATAGTCAAGATGAATGTACATACTTGTAGCAAACATACATCTTTCTTACTGAAACACACTGTTTAATCTGTGCTTTAAGAACAAGATACCAATACCAGCAATATTAACAGTAATTCTTTTTAGGCAGTGCTTCATGTTCACAACACTCAACTGAAATAACTGCGCAATCAACTCTCACATCTCCCTCACGGCTTTAGTGCTTTCATTAAAAAAAATGAAACTTTCTGTCTGATGAAGGCAGAGACATTTCTATTCAAAATGCTGTGAATAAATAAGGCAGCTCAAAATTGCTAATTAAATCACCAAACAAAACACAGTATTTAACTTGGTTTCTGGAAGCATTTTATACATGTGCCAATATGGAAAAATGTCTTCTTAGAAGAAGGAAATTAATTTTCCAGTAATGTTAGTTTACAGTGAATAGACTGAAACAGTTTTTTCCTACCAACTATGCCAAAAATACATTTAAGGAGTGAAAAACGTTTGCTTCTTCCTTCCAAGCATACTGTGAACCAACAAGGAGAAAGCAGCAAAGAAGAATAAAAAAAAAGTACACTGCTCTTATCAGACTAGCGCAGCAGTAAGCAAAGTCTATGCTGCGTGCTAACGTTCCCAGTTACAAGTACCTCTATTCCCAACTACAAGCTGGAAAACTACAAAAATATGAGAAAGGAGAATAGGAGCAGAAAATTTGTTTTTCCACTCTCCCTACAAATTTCACAAATTTAAAATGGAATAATTTCTCAGAGTAAAAAAGTTTAATGTGGCCACAAATTCACATTAATTCACAAACCACCTAATTTCAAATGAAGGGTTTCCCTATCAACACCTGAACAACCACTAACTTTAAAAATCCAGTCTGGAATCTAAAAAACTGAAGACATTTTTTTCTTCCTGGTCTTTTTGATCAAGTATTGTTCTTTTTCATGTGTCATGCCAAGTTACATTTTTGAAAAGTCATTCCTCATATTCTGTTTTCTATGTGTAACTACATTAAGACTTATATAATCAGCTGACAGCCACAGGATATGAAATAAAAGATATAATATTCCTGATAATCAATTTAGACTAGACTTCTACCACTAGTTAACTCAGCAGATTTAAAACTAATTTAAAACACAGTAAAATATTTTTCATTATGGAGCTGGCAGATCATTCTGATTAAAAGATAAAAGATACCAGGATAAATACCAGAAAAGTTCTTCACCCCCAAGTTGGCTGGGAACTGGAACAGGCTCCACAAGGAAGTGGTCACAACACCACACCTGACAGAGTTCAAGAAGCTTTTGGACAATGCTGTCAGGCACATGGTGCGACTCTTGGGCTGGGATTCTTGCACAAGGCCAGGAATTGGACTCGATGATCCTGAAGGGTCCTTTCCAACACAGAATATTCTACAATCCTATTCTACAATTCTATTTAAAAAAACCAACTGATTTTTAGAACAGAATAGCACCAGGGTGAAAAAGGAGCAGGCATTACTATTCAGCTGTATCTTTTCACTGTTACATTTTTAGGTATTAGCACTCTGCATATGCAGTAGCACTAGAATTCAAAGGACAAACCCAGACTCTGCAGAGGTATTTATCTCAGTTCCAGGCACAAGATAATGGAGGAAAAAAACCATAACAAGGTGTGTCTGTGTCAACAGCAAGAGCATGTGGTTTCATGTTATACTTAATCTGCTAGAAATGAGGGAATGGCTATGGAGGAGGAAACACACTGAAGGAGCAGCCCTGCCTCTAACTGTACATCCCTGCTGCTTCCCTGGAATATGTGCTAGCAATCATGCAGCTGCAAGATGAACCCGTCTGTACTAATCCAGGGAGGAGCTCTGCTTTTTACTGGGTTCATTTTCACCTGGCTGGAGCACTAGTAACACCCAGTTATAAGCCATGTCTTACTCAGGAATCCTTAAGAAGTTCAGTTGATATTGTCCACAAGGAAGAACTCGGGTGCTGAGGTAGCCTAGCCAAGGCAATGACTGTCCTCAGTGTCACCTCTCCTTGGCTTGCTCTTCATGTAAAGGTATACGAGGTGAACAGTAAGAGAATTAGCTAAACTGCTTCACACTCCTGCTTATTTATGTGTATGAAGCATTAAATCAGGGGAGAAATCAGTTCTCTACCCTGGGCACTTTTCTTGGCAATGGGTCAACCCAAAATAATAGCAATTAGTTAAGCAGGAAGGACAGAATGTGGCAGAACTGAACAAGAAATCCAAAGCTTTCAAATGCCCTTCTTTCTGTTGTCTTCTCAAAGCAACCCCACCCTCTGTGTAATCTTCTAGTTGTTTTGCAGCATCATTAAAGTCTTGAAATAGCTTTTCAAAAACCTAACTAATCAAACAAAAAAACAAACAAAAAAGCCCACAAACCAAAACCAACCAACAGACAGTAAACAAGATGTACAAGATACACACAAAACTACAAAAATATTTTGTTTTCAAAGAACACTGGCAACAGGGAAGGTAAAACCTCATACAATTTTCAAAGGCTAAGATCAAGTTGATAAATGCCAAGCAAAAGGGAACAGTGAAAAAACCTCCTGTATTTCCATTTTTATTGGTGTCATCCATATCAGTGTCTTGTACTATATCCACAGTCAATTTTGTCTAATGAACACCTATAGATCAGGTTTTAAATCACGAAGAGCATTTCACAATGAGACATGAATAACATGGGACTAACTCAACCGAGATTTTCAGTGATGCAATTGCTACAAGCGTTAGATCCCCTTGGGGTTCACAGTAGAAAGCACAGCTCAAGATGCACTGATAAAATCAGCTAAGCCTCCTTCACCATGTGATTTCCACAGGCAGAAGCCTACCAAGGCTGGAAGAACAAAGGCTGTTACCAGGTCTGTAGAGAAGAATCAAAAAGAATAAAAAAAATTAAAACCAATTAAAAAGCTACTAAATATGTGTTACAAGGGCCTTGAATGAAAGCATGATAAACACTTGCAGCTATGTTGTTATTTATCTATCTGTGTCACACTATTCTACATGCCATGGAAGATTTCTTTCCTGTCTTATACCCTCAAGGATACATGTTCCTACTAAGACCTGGTCTCCCAGCCTTCTATGAGGTAGTACCTGAAGTGCCAGGAGTGAAATCTGCCACTGCAGTAACTCCCAAAACAGAACCACAGTAAAAATGTCTTTGCACCTCTGCATCAGTCTCACTACAAGTTCCTAACACAAAGGTGGGCATTGGAAAAATTCACAACTCCAGCTTATATCCATCTTGGGCACTAACTGCAAAAGCAAAAAGCCAAGTCTCAAGAATTACAACTTGCAGTATTTAATCAGTTAAAGCGTATTCTAGGACAGCCACACAAAACCTTACTCACGAGTACTAACACTGATACACAGTAATTACAGTTCCTGGATTTTCAGAAGGCATCCGTTTCTTTTCTTTTTTTTTGGTAACAAAGAGTGTGAGAGAATAAGTTGTTGCTTAAAGCAGAGAAGGACAAAGGTGGGTTCTAACTGTTTTCCAGAGCAGACTGGGAGACAGCATGAAAGATCAGAGCAGTTTGTGAAAGGTGAACAGAAAACTTTTTTCATACAATGCAAAAGCAAAAATAGCTAATAAGCAATTACTTGGGAGAAAAACTGCTACCGTGTCTGGCAGGTAAAAAAAAAAAAAGATAAAAAAGTATCTGGTAAGTAAGAAAAAACAGGTGTTTTGATAGACAAAATTGAAGTAATTATGAAAAGGTAGCAACAAGTGCTAGAATTGTCCTGAAAAAAAGAGTGAAATTGCTACGCAGCTCTGAAAAACCTCAATAAAACCCCGAACACATTTTTTCACTGCTGTCCCTCATTTCAGACCTCCTGTGGCACTCAAAACACATTTATTTTAAAATGTAGATATTTAAAAGACATTGTCATTTCAAGATTCATTTTCAGAATATTCTTGTTCAGAAAAAAAATAATTCAAAGCTGCCATTTCCCAGAAGGTATGGAAAAAAGTTATTGAACTATTCAGCATCCCAAAGCTAAGATGGAGAGATAACTGGTATAGCCCCTGATGAAACAGACAGACAACATATTGCTCACCTATTTCTGGATGCTAATGAGATTTAATCTCCTTCTATTAATAAAGGAATTTCCTTCCGTCTTTTGCCTGCAGTGACAGTATAGCCCACCTAAGTTTGCCTACTAGGACTAAACATCTCAAGTAGCTCTTTCATCCTAAACATAGGTCAAGATAGATGTCCAGTGCTACAGAAATTAACTGTGAATAACCAAAATCTATGAATTTCTAAACCAACACACATCTATTTGAAGCAACACTGGAAAATGAATGGCAGTGTACTGAAATATTGAAAAGGGATTTCAAAAGGAGAAAAAAGGCTTTACCACCTTTTTTTATTAGAAACACAGATACACTTATCTTATTGGAACAGGCATTTTCTGTTCTCAAGAGCAACAAGGAAAAAATATTTCACTTTGAAACAGTAAGTTCTCAGTTAACAACTGGTTCAGTTTTTCAGATTTTAGTCCCCCTGGCTGCCACAAAAAATATGATCTTAATGTGGTCATATAATGTCCTGTCCAATGCTTTACAATGCCAAAACAACTTCATTCAGAGTATTTTTTACTCCTAAACAGTTCATCATACTACAGATGACATTAAAAAAATCACAAATATAACATATGAAAACAATTCATAACTAACTGCTTCAGCAGAAAGCAAAGTTAAGTGCAGGTAAGTTGAACAGAACAGCATTTAGACTTCAAATAAGAAGGACAGAGAACATAGATTATAAGAGAAGTGATACTTTAAGTCAACTATTTAACAGGAAAGGTAAACAACAACAGAAAAAGCTAATGCCTTCTTTGCTTCAAGTCTGCATGAAAAAATTAATTAGGAAAAGTATTTATTTATGGCAATTAATTTTTAGCAAAGAATCAGAAGTGTAGACTAGACAAGAAAAATAGTAGTTAAATATTTATGCAAGTTCGATGCATTCAAGTCACCAGAATATGACAAAATTGATCCAAATTTCCAGGAAGAACTAGCCAAAGCAATTACTGAACCATGAGAAATAACTGCAGAGGTCTTTTGTAGAAAGATGAGATCACAGAGACTTAAGTCAGGCAAACAAAAGAAGGACCTTAGATGTTTTTGCTCAAACACCCAAAGGTTTCACAATAAAGCTGAGCTATTAACGCAGCTGTTCCCTCCTGCCATGGTTCATTCTGTTCCTTCCCATACTGACAACCTGGTTCTGGAGCTTGTTTGACCTCTTAGTGAGCCAGTTTTACTGAATCACCTTTCGCTTCAGTTCCCCAGATGAACTAGCTGCTCATCAAGGGGCCAGACAAGCACAAAAGATATCATCAGCAATTAACCCTTCCAGCAGCAGCCAGTTATTACATCCACTCAGTCACAGTATGAAGTCTCAAACTAGTTTTGAGAGGCAGACAGAAAGGCATGAGAACAAGCAATCAGACGCTGATATCTTCATTACAGCATTTCAGAGTAAAACCATTTCTCCTGTTCCTAAAGAACGCTAAACTTGCTGGTTTAGGAATTCTCTAACACAAAGACTTGAAAACGTGTTTTGGCTGCAGTAATTCCATAAGTGAGCAGGAAGTTTGAAATCCCATACTGGAAGACCAGGTGTCTTGTTTCTGGGAAGGCCTAGCCAAAATTCTATCACAGTCTGTACGTAGATCAGAGTCTGCTACTTGAATAGTCCCAATCTTGAAGCTGTAAGAAGTAACAATTGGCCAGCACAGATTTGTTTAGGAAAAAAAAAAAAATCTAGCCTCCTTTTGATAATTAAATTACTTCAAAGGAAAATGATACAGATTACATACAGATCATGACGTCTCTAAGGTTTTGGGTATTGTTTTGCCTTACAGTGAAGTAACCGAGTCTGCAGGAAATCGCAGGGTAGCTCAAGCACTTGCAAACAGTGCTCTGAAGCCCAAGCTACCAGCCAAACCAAAATGGGATTTTCATTATCAGCTGAAATCTGTGTTGCTTCATTTGTGACAGGTCAGATGCTTTCAGATGCAGCCAGGAAAGCTGGTCTCACACAAGTGGCACACTCTGGAGCGCAGAAAACACAAGACCATCATGCAACAACAGAAACTGCCTCACTGGATATCAGCATGCTGACTTGAACAAGTGCATACTGCTCCGTATAGGACAGGAGTCTAATGACAAAAATGAAAAGGAATTTGAGCATCAATCCTTAGAGAAGCATGGGATTAGAGAAGCATAAAGCAAGAATGTTGCTGTTAAAAAAAGAACTGCAGAACAACAAATGTGCTCTACTCAACACCAGCACTGTCCCGTTCTGCACAAGATTTCAGGAAAACACAGACATAATTAGGCTGAGGTTTCACAGTAGCTTCAGTCAACGTAGTTGCTGGCTGTCACAGTCCCACTCTCTGCCTCCCACTGGCTTCAGTAGTAATTTGACCGCTGCTTGCTGGCAGCACTACATCAACAGAAAACCTACCCTGCTTCAGAAAAAAAAAAAATGTTTTCTGCCAGTCTGGAGCCTTTGTGAGTCACCTCAAGCACTGATGGGAGCCAGAGAGGCAGGCAGTCATAACAGCAACAGTCAGATAGCTTAAACTGCTAGAGAATGGCAGCTTAGTTCTGACAAAAGCAACAAGTACGCTGAGGTACCGCAAGCAGGACCCATGTGATGAAGTAGAATGAATCCGTTTGCCCAAGCCACAGAACACATAACTAAGATGGAGGACACGGCTACAACTGCAAATCAGCACAAGATCTTTCTGAAAATGAAGAACAGTTCACTAGAGATGGGAAAACAGAATCTGCTCTATTTGTAGCAAAGATGACGTCAGGCATTAGGACAAGCATTTCAGTTATAAAGACTGCCTGCTGTAGCACTCCACTACCTACAGGGGGGACATCCTCAGAGCACTTAACGAATTCTCTTATCATCAGAATAGGAGATAGTTTTGGTAACAGTGTGGATTTCCTTATTAAACATAATTCTAACTACTTTTATTATCAAAGTCCAGGGCGGTGTACACAACACAGGTAAAAATGCCATTTAAGAATACAGCAAAGGTACAGTGAGATCTTTGCTAGCAACAGCTAAAAAAAGTAGGACAACTTTCCTAAAACACCAAACAGCTTAAATGTCCAATTTACTGTTCTGTCTCACATGAAGGCCTGGAAGAACAAAATAAACTGGACATCTCTGTCCTAAAGGATTATTTAAGCCCCTATGTACTTAATCCATCAGAAACATCATAACTGTTCTCCTGAGAAGCAAAGCATGGATGAGCCCATTTCACCCTCACTAACATTTGGTGGAATTTACTAAATTCAGACACTAGCAGCATCTATGTTACAGCGTACAGGGAACCCAATGAACACAGGTAACATATAACTCACAAGAGTAAAGAACCCTCAACGTCAAACTAAACTTATAAAGAGCATGGCTTTGGAGATTACAATTGCCATATCAGCAGAATTACAGACTTATCTGATTGCAGCACCTCAATCACACAAGAAGGAAATTCAAAAACAATCTGGAAGCTTTTCTGGTGCAAAGCTGAAATTATAAAAGCCACAGGCAAGGCAGAGACCCGAAGTTCTGAAACAGGATTAAAGGATGTAAAATTGAACACTTTTGAAAACAAGTGCCATTCCTTCCTGCTTGCACTTATTCAAAGGAAAAAGGGAGCAAGCAAATTCCTGTATAAAAACTGTTAGAAAATGAAAGTTTATGAACATTACAAACTGGATAGTTTTAATCAAATTTTGCCATACTTAGGAAAACCGGTAATTGCTCCCCAGGAAGTTTTATCAGGCATTGTAAATTTGGTCAAAACTTTGTGGGAGGCTCAATAAAAGTAAAAAAAATGCTCTCTAGGAACAAAACTAAAACGACTACAAGATCTGGAGGTTTAAATGAAACCTGTTCAGCCGCTGTCAACAATATGCTGAAATGGCTACCAGGAGTCAGTGGGAGTGTTTGTTTCTATTCCAATAAAATCCACTTTGTTACAATATTACAATTTTTTCTGCCATCGCAGATTAAGCTGATTGAAAATGTACTCTCAGATAAAAGGCAAAGTGAAAGAAAACTACACAAGGTTTCCCCTTCTCCTCCTGCCCGACCCTATGCACAGCCTGTCCAGTTCACAAATCCTGTAAAAAACAGCTCTAGGTTTTCTTTAACCTGTTAGCAAATGGAAGAGGCACACGAAAGGATCTGGTGAATCCCAGAGCAGCATAAGGTGGAAATCGGGAAGGATGCATGAACTCCCCCGTGCTGCTGGCAGCAGTAAGCGGCTGTAACTGCCTCATGTAACTTCACCCTTCCTTTAAACGCCTGTAGCCAATCTGGTTCTCCAAACAGCCATTTATGCCCGGAGATGGGAGGCACAACTTCTTGCAGTAGGAGCGCTGGCTGTGAAGTATTTGCCCAAAACCCTCCCACAACACTCAAAGCTGCTGCAGGGAAGTTTACCTTTCAGGTGACACACCAGCCTTGATTACTTAACTACCCTGATGCACAAATAAAAAATTACTTTTGTCCACGAGCAAAATTACACGTATTTAAAATAAAAGAGCATACCTAGGGTCCCTTTACCGCACTCACCAGCTGAAGGCTGTGCACAGAACGGCAAGCACGGTCCCTGGCAGACGGTGAGCGGGCAGCACGCCCCGCGCCCTGCCCTGCCTGGCCCGGCTGATTGACAAACACGGCCGGGGCGCTGCCCGCGCAGGGAGCGCCGGGCCCGCGGGCGGCTCTGCCGGGATGCGCGGGGCGGCGGGCGCGCTCCCTGCGCGCTCCCTNCGTGCGCGGCTGCCCCCGCCCCTTCCCGCGGGGAGCGGCGGCTCGGGGCCCGCCCTGGCCCGGCGGGCGGCTCCGGCCCGGGAATTCCCGCTGTGGCATGCGCTCCTTCTGGGAGTCACTGCCTGGGGGCTGTACAAGTGAGCTGCACTATTGCACGACTCGAGAACCGGTGCCTTGGTAACGCCAAGATAGCAGATTGCGGACGTAAACAACATTTACAGAATCAGTGAGGTTGTAAAAGACGTCTGAGGTCATGGAGTCCAACCTCTGACCGAACACTTTGTCTACTAAACCATGGCACTGAGTGCCACGTCCAGTCTTTCTTTAAACACCTCCAGGCGTGGTGACTCCGCCACCTCCCTGAGCAGCCCATTCCAATATCTAATCACCCTGCCTCCAAAGAAGTTCTTCCTAATGTTCAACCTGTGCCTTCCCTGAAGCAGTTTAAGACTGTGTCTTGTTCTGTTGCTATTTACCTGGGAGAAACGATCGACCCCCACCTGGCTACAGCCTCCTCTCAGGTGTTTGAAAAGCAGTAAGGTCCCCCGTGAGTCTCCTCCAGACTAAACACCCCCAGCTCCCCCAGCTGCTCCTCACAGGACTTGTGTTACTTTGCTCTTCTCTGGACATCCTCCAGCACCTCAGTGTTCTTCCTGAATCAAGGGGCACAGAACTGGACACAGAATTTGCAGTGTGACCTTGTCAAGAAAGGTCCTAGGAAGGCTTGTATGTGCTGCAGCAGGGAATCTGCGCCCAAACTTCTGCAGCATTTGTGCCAAACATGTAAAGTGTGTTTGTTTAACATCCAAGGCAAATGGAGTAGAATCACCTGCCTGTCATACTGATCTACTTGTGCAACATTTCCAAGTAAACAGGAACACTTGGCCAAATTGAGGTTGCACATTGATTTGGCCAAAGCTGTAGCTGTCAGCCAACATGTAGTGTAGTAAAACTGTCGACCAGCATCACAATGTTCAGTAAATGTCACCGCAATACATTGCCAAATGCACAATAGATGCAGCAGGTCTTTCTAACTGAAAACTGTATGAAGTCTATGTTGCACATATTAAATGTATTAGAGCTAGTAAGTTCAGATGTGTAAGCAATTCATTGTAAACATGTTGAAATACTTTCAGCAGTCACGTGTGTTTTTAGTCCAGTATTTCTCAGCAAACTAATGTTGGGAATCAAGTGCTAGTAGAAGCAGTAAATTGTGAACTGAGCAGAAGAGATCATGAGTGTTATTTAGAGGACAATGTTCAGAATAATCCTTCTATCTCCTTATCTAAGGAAATGATTCTTGAGAAATTGCAGTATTGGGCATTTCCTTTTCCATTAATCCTTTCCTCCTTGAAGGACTTTCGAACACACTGACCTACTTAGCCATATTTGCAAATATGCATAAACCTTGGAAGGTTAAATTCTTCCAACTTCTGGGTGGGGAAAAAAAAAAAAAAAAGGCAGTTACACAGGAGGGAAGAAAGGAAGGTGAAGCACAGGTGTTAGGCAGCTGGCTAGCCAGCACATGGTTGTGTTTACTGCTTGGCTAGTAAGCAGAGCTCTGGGTTTGGGCTTGAGCATGTCTTTCACAGAGAGTGTGCCCTGGCACACTGCTGTGGGGAGACATGCACTGAAGACACAAACTCTTAAGAAACAATATTTGAAGTTCATTGCTTACAGAGGAGCTTGTGAATATGAGGTCCTATTTCCAGGCTTAATTCTGTAGTCATACAGAATTGAGGTTATTCTGCCAGAAATTCATGCTTGAGTAGTAACAGAGGATTAACATTCCCACCTGTTACACCTTCCTACTGCTGAACTTACCTCTCCCATCCGATAGAATTAACAAGAGAGAACATGTTGGTTTCTCATCCTCTGGGGTTCAGAATGTAAACATATGCTGAATTTCATGATTGTTTGGGTTAATATTCAGTTTGTGAACTACAGTATCTCCAGAGCAGGTATGCTGTCAATTTTCTGACTTTTCTTCATGGACAATAACATCTTCTAGGAGAGAGGAACAGAGAGCGAGGATTTGTGATCTGCATCCACCATGAATTGCCAGACCTCAGGAGGCAAGATGGACAGCCAATTTGTGGCAGGGAGTTACAATACTACAAGAGAAATTACCTGATAAAGGTATTAAAATATTGAATTCTCATGGACTAGTTTAAGGGTAGACTTGGTAATTTTTTACAAGAATTTACATGGAGAGATGATTCTGAGGATGGATTCTTCATTAATGTAACAGAAAAAGATATGAGATTCAGCAACTGGAAGCTAAAAGCAGACAAGTTCAGGCCAGAGTTAAGGTTTTACTTTCATGGCTATCAAACCATTGGAACCCTGGAGGTTGTTAATTTAGCCCTCATGTGAAGTATTTAGAACAAAACTAGGAACATGATTTTAAAATGGCTGTGCTGAGTCA
This sequence comes from Rhadina sibilatrix, assembly GCA_013400275.1. NCBI lineage: Eukaryota > Metazoa > Chordata > Aves > Passeriformes > Phylloscopidae > Rhadina > Rhadina sibilatrix. The sequence continues at coordinate 39,431 of VWYO01020532.1, read as the reverse complement.
GATCAGAGGCCCTTCTGGCCTGATGTTGTGTTTCTAGAAGTTTCCAGTGGGGAAAGGAGGCTTGACAGGAGTTGAAATGGGGATCCCAACAACTCTTGAATCCAGTTGCTCTGGGATTTTATGACAGGTTGTCTATCTGTTAGGGAACCCACATCTTCTTCCCCAGGGTGCTGTGTTCTAACATAGCATGTGCATGGAGAAACACTCAGTATCTGTCTTTATGATTTCTTAACGTATACTATATATTTTAAGCAAAAGTTTTAGCCTTGATGCAAAAATCAGTGAAAATTTCTGCACATTTCTGTATAGAAAAATACATCAGTGATGCTTCTGGTTTCTGTTTCTTAACCCTGAAATTACTGAGCAAAATCTGGTTGCAGCAAAGTTGATAAAAGAAAATGTTCAGTGACTTCCAGGACTATTGCACTGTAATCCTGAATCCAAAGTATTGGTTTGAATCCATTTGATTAATATTCTGGTGCCCTATCAGCATGGACACGAGAGGTTAGGAAGAGAAATCAGAAGAAAAATAGAAGCAACAGGAGTAAAGTACATAATTTCCTGTGTCTCCACCATATCAAGCACAACATTGCACATCCTGTTCTGAGTAAATATGGCTTTCCTGAAGACTCTGCTGCAGGTGGCAAACCAATTGGCTATCTTTTATCACATTTATAGCAGAACTCCATCATCAGGAATTTACTCAATGATTAGCAAGATTTTTCCCTCAGCAAAATCCACCAGCTGAGTACCAGTGCAACAGAAATGTGACACTACATAAATGAATACACCAAAAGTAAGGTTATATATTCACTGAGGCACAGAAGGAAAAGAAAAGAAAAGAAAAGAAAAGAAAAGAAAAGAAAAGAAAAGAAAAGAAAAGAAAAGAAAAGAAAAGAAAAGAAAAGAAAAGAAAAGAAAAGAAAAGAAAAGAAAAGAAAAGAAAAGAAAAGAAAAGAAAAGAAAAGAAAAGAAAAGAAAAGAAAAGTCAGCATGTTCCTCAGAAATGTGAGTCCATGGACAAAATACTTGGAGGTTGATTTTTTTTAAAGGGAAAAAAATAATGTGGTTGTGTTTGCAGCAGTGTGTATCAGAGAATATTCTGAAGATTGGATTAATTGGTGCATTTTGATGTTCTAACAGAGTACTTAGGGAAAAGAACCTGGAGGAGAATGGCAGCAGAAGCTGAAGACATTTGTTTAGTGCACAGGCTATGTCTTAATCCTTATGTTTCTCATTATGATTGATTCATGACTGCAAGGCAGAGGTTTTTTTTCACAAAGACAGGATGCACATATCATCACACCAAAATGTCACTGTCACTGTCCAGGGGAGAGATGGAAAAAGAGCTGACTAATGTTACCCCTATGTGTGATACGAGATAACTCAAGGCCTTGGATATTTACACTATCATTGCTGTAACAGCATATTTTAGATATATATATTTTATTATTATTTTTTATTTATTTTTTTTTTTTGCCTGCAAGCATTTGTTGATGGTTTAGGAAAGTGTAGCGCAGCAACGTGTATTAAGCAAACCAAAGGCATCCTAAGTATTCAAGTGGTAAGGGGGTTTTTTCCTCCCTTTACAGAAATATACTGCAATTCTCCTCATTTATCACGAGGTGGCCTTAAAAGTCTCTTGTTTTTCTGAAGTGAGGAATAGTTTAGACATGAGGAAGTGATGTATCTCTGTGCTGCAATCGTTCCAGGAAACAGTTAGTTTATAGTTCCCAGCAAGGTTTATTTTTCCGCCTTTGTCTTGTGTACTGAGCTGTAGCTAGTACAGAAAATATTAAACGTTAAGACTGCAGGTTTCCATTTATAGTGTGTCATTGAACTCTCCTTTTTATTACTTCTTTTTTCTTTCTTTCTTTCTTTTAAGAATTCGGATTGTCAGGAATTCATGATGATGAGCCTTTTTTTTACTCTTTTATTTGTCTCTGTTCTGTGTATGAACAGCTTCTTAGGAGTGCAGGGAAAGAAATGGAAAGGTGAAGGTACTACTCAAAACCTGGAAAGTATTGTCATTGGAAGATGCTATGATTATATTAGAATTGTGAACCCTGCTGTTGGGTAAGTTTTGCTTGTTTCTGGATTAGTTTTTTAATGTTCTGCACAAAATGATTGTTAATCAGAAGCCTGATGTTATGCTTCTAGCCATGGAAGTGATCCTTTTGAAACCAACATGCTTCTAGCTGTCTGGAAACAACAAAATAACTTTGATGGGTGTCATAGTTTAAGTAAAGTAGTGTAATTAAGGCAAGATTTTTAATCCTTCAATTTTTTATTACGCTTTTTTTTTTGCTCCCTACCCCACCCTTACTTTCTGTTAGAACAACACACAGAAATTACAGGGATGGTGTTTTGGAAGTACCAAATCTGACAGCACTGCTGGGAAGACCAGCTTTGCCTTGCATGCCTGTGTGTCAGGTCATGTAAGAAGGGGAACAGGGAACACCTCACTTTATAGCTATCCTGTGGTACTGAAGGACCCTGTTCAGCTCATCCACCTGAAAAATCAATTAGTAATCAACTGCTCAAATAGGATTATCTGTGAGCTTTCATTGGCTGTGCTAATTACACAGAACTGGAGGTAAATCACTTACTTTGCTAAAATGAGGACTTACTTGCATCGTAAGGTCTTCAGTAAAAAGGAAGAAAATAAAAACAGTCTCCTGGAGTTATGCTCTTTATTCTGTCACTAAAAAGTTGTCCTAACAGCGTGAAGAGGTATTTGCAAAGGGACTCTGGCTGGGTCCCTGTAGCATTGAATTGCTATCTTAAAACAAGGTTAGATGATATTGCAAATACCACCTCATTTCCCCAACCTCCCATTTTCAGTTCCTGTTGCAAAAAAGGAAGATAAAGGCCTTAAAAGAATTTTTTTCACTTTTAAAAACTGTAAAACAATATGTTTCTGCACAGTAACACTCTTAACTTATCAGAAGTCTTTTCTTTCAAGTTTCTTATGAAGGAGAAAGACCATCCTAATGCAAATAGCACAATGCATGAATTTCAGTGGAACAGTTCAGGCTTGGAAAATTCATAAAAATGTCACAATGGAAGGTGGAAATAAACTTTAAGTGTAGATTTCTACATTCTTACAATATAATTATATGTTATATGTTATATATGTTATATGTTAACAGAAGCTGAAGACATTTGTTCAGTGCACAGACTATGTCTAAATCCTTATGTTTCTCGTTATGATTGATTCATGGCTGTAAGGCAGTTGTGAGGTAATCTGGTCTTGCAGTAGGCTCTAGATAGGTGGAGCTCCTGCAGGACTTAACAGATGCCACTTCATTTGTACCTGAAGCAGGAGATGAATAATAATGCAGAAGATGCTAAAATGAGCAACATAAAGGATAGTTACTGTAGAAAAATATTTTAACCATATTATTAACTAATTTGGACTTAGAGATCTAAATGCATTATTCTGGAAAACATTTCTGTATGTCTCATGTTTATGATAGTTTTGTGATCTAATGAATTCTGGTTACATTTTCACAACATGATTTTAAAATTGAGGAGTTTGAATATGTTCATTAAAGTATTCTTGCTCCGGATAGCATGAAGCCAGGCAGGACATTAGGACTACTTTCCTAAATTTAGACCAAAAATTACATTATTAAAAGAAGAGCTACACAACTGATTTCATATTATATGAGAATTTTTCTCTTTCCCTTAGGTCTACAAGCGAATAATGTAATCCAAACAAAATGGAAATTTCATATTACACAGGTGCAAAACAGATATTCTAATTATTTATAACCCTTTCCATTCATTGTCTGTCTCTTAGTTGCCCCCTGGCTAGCTTTTATAGAGACACAACCACCTGGATTGGTTTTGCTTCTGAATTTATGTGCAAATTTTCTAAAAATACTTTGCTAACTTAAAGGAAGCTAGCAAAACATGCCTTTACTCTGCAACATAGTTAAAACATAAAGATGTTTATAGGAACATAAGAAAATTTTTCCCAAAACAGAATATGCAAAATGAGAGTCAAAAGAGGCATTTTACAAAATGCTGTGGTCATGTAGAAGTGAGGAATTTGAATTAAGATCGTATTTGACATTTCCTAACAGGAGTACTCTAAATAACACAAATGTTCCTGTGGTGTTTTTCCTCCACATTTGTTTATTTGCAGTGTATCATGGAAGCTTTGAAAACATTTTTTAACTAAATAGTGTGAAATTAATCTGACTTATTAGTGTCTACTAAGATTAGAAGGAACTGTCCTGCACTGCAGTCCTTCCCCACCCTGTAGTTTCAAAAACTGTTATTGCCAGCTAAGGAGTTTTGAGTATCAGAGCAGAATAATCCTTTTGATTTACAAGTTGTTGAAACCTGGATGAGAAGTCATGCAAAAAAAAGCAATATGTGAATTAACCAGAAAATTACTGATGGATTCACCTGTCAAGAAAGATCAGTTGATCCTAACTCACAAGTACTAACATAAGTGCTTCAAGTAGAAAGCTCTTTAGCAAAATGAGACCTAAGTATATACAATTGGTCAGAAGCCAATTTATAGCAGCTTGAAATCAGAAATCCAAATCCTTTTATTAAGTAAATCTGTTTAAACCTTGAAACTACTGATTAAGAATCATATTGGATCACTGTGATCAAGGATCACTGAAAATTTTCAGGTCAAGATCCATGTCTGCTTACAGTATATAGGGAATTTTTCTACAGTTGTTGGAAGCATGACCAGAGATGTCTGTAAGAAAATCTGTGGTCTGTTTCCTGCATAGCTCATCACAAGGGCTCCTTTAAAGTGTCTGTGACATTCAGTGGCACAAAGCAGCTCCCTAAAGAACCTGTACCAGCAGAAACCATGCTGTCTATGGATGATACTAAATAAGCAAAACACTGTAATGGCAAAGTTTGGTTTACTTATGAAGACTGCTATTGTTCAAGCTAGAGCTTTGCAATGACAGCTATTCATGTTAGGAAGGCTGTTTGCACATAACATAATTATTCTGTTGTGCAGAGTGTTCCTGGCATAGACATTGCCACAGCGTTACGTGGGAAAGGTACTGTGGAAAAGTGGTAGAAATTCCCTTCTTAATTACTCCAGACAGGCTCAGAGCTGTGACAGGTAGGATCCTGAAAGCCCAGAGAGATAGGACACTCCATCTGTAGATAGCCTGTCTTGTCCCTCCATGGAGGTTATTGTCCCCAACACAGAGCGGGCAGAAGGGAAATGTTGGAATGCACAGCCTGGCATCTTATTTCAGCACTTGAAGTGTTGAATGCTAACAATATTCTTGTAGTTCTTGTAGCTACTGCATAGTGACAGTGTGTGTCCCACACAGTCCCTGGTCACTGTACTCATTCCAGCAAGGCAAAACTGCACAGTCCCAGGGCCTAAAAGCAGAAGGCATCTCTGTCACAATCATTATTCTACCATCGAAACTTTTTAGCAACTCACCCTGCATTTGAATCTGACATTTTATTAGTAATATTGCATTCCAGCAGTGTTGGATATTTATTTAGCTATGATTTATTTGAAATGGCTTTTTGAATCTGGAATATTTCAAAGAAAGCTTTTTCTTCAGTATTTCTACAGTGCTGGATGGCAAACTCACTGTGTATACCGTACCTGCTAAGATTTTTGTTGAATCATAATGTGTTTCTAATTCCACACTGTAAATGCTAATATTTTCCTTGTTACTTCTTCCTTATATGCTGCAGTTATGACTCAGAAGACAAGATCTCTATGCTCTTCCTGGGCTACAAGTTTTTTACCACCCTGACTTCAGTTTTCTGCCTTAACCTTATAGGGATTTTAATTGGGGAATTTGAAAGAGTTGAGAACAAGTATCTTTCTTATTCAGCTTTGAAAAAATAGTTTTGCTATTTGTTTGTTTCAATGATTACAGTGAGAAGAATTGTTCACAGATATGGGAAGCATTTAAAAATGCATTTATTAACAAGGATCCTTGCAGCATTCTACCTGAGGATTATGAATTATTTATCAACCTCACATTCCACACAATTCCACCTAACAAGGTAATTTTTTGTGTGTGTGTTAATTGCCCTGTGACATACAACAGATTTTACGTGACACAGTTCAAAACTGACGAGTCTTTCTGTAGCTGATTTGTGAGTCATTCTTTTTGACCGGTTAGTAGTTTATAAACTAGACTCTGTAGTTTATAAACTAGACTCAGACTTGATAGCATGTTTCAATGTGTTTGGCTCCATTTATTTTATGCAGAAACTTCTCAGCAATGTCTCTCTTTTCATACTGCAGAGGTCCCCCATTTTTCCTTCTGTGCTGGGAGCTCTGCCATAGTCCCTGAACTTCCACTTCTACTTTTCCTTAAGTTAGGTGCTCTGGCTGCAAGTGCTGTGCCTGCTATCATCTTTTGCTTTTATTCCTCACAGTTAAGTCTCATGACAGAGACATGTTAAACATTGACATGCTGAACAAGCAAAAGCAGAAATGAGAGAGGACATTGTTCTATGCCAGAAAACAGTAAGGGTTTGATGTGCTGGCAATTGCAAAGAACCATGAACGTGCAAAAGGCGTGTCGTGCTTTAACGCACTTTTTCCTCTAGCACAATTATTCCTCATTTCTAAGTCATACGAGCTAAACCAACAAATACTACTGTCAACATGGCTTAATTCATGAGGAGTTCCACAAACACAGAAATAACATCTAGACATATGATTTTTTACACCATAAGCCAACATAGCAATGTGAGAGATTTCTGGTAACATATATCTGCCTTATAAATAACTTCCTTTTTTCTCCTTCCCCTAAAACTGTCTGCTGAGGCAGGCAGAGATCGGCCTAACTATATTTAAAATAGAACTATATCCTTTCTCATCAAACTAGCACTGTTCCTCAAGTCATTTGTGATCAGAATTTATACCTCTGGAAAATAAAAAACTTTTGTTCCTTTAAAGAGATAGCTAACATTTCTGGTTATTAGCTTGATTTTGAAAGAAATACCAAAACATGTTTTAAACTGTTTTCAATACCCCATAATCTCATTGTGTCCACACCCAAGTGTTGGTACATTTCTTCTCTATGTTTTTTTTTTTTTCCTAGTCTCTTTTCTGGGAAAATAATCAGCTACTAGTCAACAGCTTTGCTGACAGAGGACGTCGCTACATGTCTCTGGGTGATACTCTGTTTGGCTTCGTTGGAGATTTTCTGAACTGGTGTGGGCAGGCAGACAGCCCTGGTAAGACAATGAGTGCTATGTTAAACATTTATCTGTAAAACCATAATGGAGACCAACTGCTGTGCTCTGGAGAAACTAAATTTGCTCTTACCCCATGAAAAATCAGGGATAGCTTCACTGTCTCAGTCTCTCTTGTATCGTGAATATTTAACACTGCAGTCAGGGGAGCACACAGTGAAATCTAAATGGTCCTGCAGTGGGGATAAACCTCTTTCTTAGTCATCTGAGCCTGGAGCTCTCTGCATCCCAGGGACACAGTTAGAACCATTTCAGCCAAATTACTGAATCCTCAGAATGTCACCATTTTTAAATTTCCATCCTTTGTAAACTCCAAAGAATGGAAAATTATTGAAAAAATACAACAGCTTTCAGTGCTATGTCAAATGATCTTGTGGGTTCAGTGAGTAATGCACAAATATATTTAGTTGCTTTCTAAAGTAATTTTAAAAGTCATCTCTCTAATAGCACAAATCACATGCCTTCCTACAGGACTGGACTATGAATCCTGCCCTACCACGATGGAATGTGAAAACAATGCGGTGGAATCTTTCTGGAGGATGGCCTCAATCACTGTAAATATTGCATTAGTGCTGACTTCATACATCTGTGAGTGTGTCTGGGCTGGTTCAGGAAAACATTGCTATGTCAAAACAGATTGAAACCTGTAATTCTACTGGATTATTTCCCCTCATACAAATACACTGTTTTGGACTGGCTGTAGTGTTTTAGCAAGAACTTAACATTCACCTTAGCTAGATAATTTGTTAAAATTCTGTTAGCTTTGTTAACATAAAGCATATACTAAGCACAGTAAGCACACTGACTGTCTACTGATTACAGGTTTTAAGTGACATTTGGCAGCCTTGCTGAAAACCCTTTACTCACAGATCAAACTCATCAAGGAATGCCAAAATGCTTTCTTCTTGTGCTGAAGAAGCTACTTATAAATGTGAAAAAATAGCTTGAGAAGAACCATTGAATTAAACCATGGCCTGTTTGGTTACTGTCTTTTTTACTGCAGTGACCTGCTAGGATGCTAGTCTAGTATTATTTTTGCAGTTCTGATATTCTTCATGGTAAAATTCTTTCCTTGGTCACTGTTGTTTGCAATAAAATACCAAGTTATATGACAAATCTGCGAGATCTGAAAAGCATTCCTATCTATTGCAGTATGCACAGCACAGCTCTGGGGTGATACATGTCTTGCTGAATGGTTCTGCAGATGGAGGAGCTTTTCCACAGCCAGGGTAAGAAAACTGACTGATTTTTGTGTAGAGTCTGATGGCAACAATAATGAAAAGTCAACCAATTATTTGGGTCTTCTGCTGCACCAAGTATGGGAAGCGTAGCTGAAAGGACCTGTTGCATCAAAGTCTGCTGAGTTGAGGGGACAACTGTTAATTGTCCCTAGCTGAAGGAATGGATGGAAATAATCCTTTCAACTCATGCATTTTACAAACTGCTGTGGCAAGCAGAGTGAATGCTCTGGAAGCTGCCCTCGAGTCAGCCAATATACTGTGGCAAAATGTGCATGTCTTCAAAAAGATGTGTTAACAAAATTTCTCTTCGGGGTCATGTCCAAGTAGAGAATATTGTTACAAGGTGTGTAGCTTTTGTCAGGCCTATGAACAAACTTCTAAGGGGAAAGTATTTCTCCATGACCACGAGTGGACATAGTTTGATGTCTATTAGGGTTTGAGAAAGCAAAAAAGAAGTTTGCTGAGGAGGATAATAGCAAAGATGATCTTCCTCTTCTCCTTAGCTCCCTTTAGATTAAGGACAGGTGTATTTTTCCTGATTCAGAGGTGTACCACCATGCAGAGGCTCATCTAAGCTTACATTCAAAATTTATTGTAAAAGTACACCCTTTAGAACTGTTACTATATGTCTGTAGTGACTGCTTACCTGTGGTAAAAAAATGCATCCTTCATTACCTCAGCAACTGTCCTGTCCAAGGCAGATCAAAAAATTACATCTTTTAAAAACCCATAGAAGAGATCCTCCTCCTCTGTATTCACTGAGGACTAAAAATGACCATTGAAAAGGTAATTTTATTTCTGGATAGAAGAGAAACAAGAACTATCTTTTCTAGAACGCCTCCTAACTACTTACCTCTGTCCCCCAAAGCATCCATCTCTGTGCACAGCTTTCAGCTAATCACAAGGACTTATACAGTCCCCTTGGGTTGGTCAAGTGGTCAGCTGGCGTCAAGTCTTCTGCAGATGGTAATACCTGGCTGCAGGCCAATACCCAGAGTCTATTATAGATTCCTTATTTTAGAAATGGAGTACTTATTTCTGTTAATTTACAGATTCCTTATTTCAAGAACATCTCACAGGCACATTAAAATTCCACCAGTTCCCTGGGTTGCCAGTAAAATCACTACTGGGACTCAGCCTGCCAAGGAGAAAACAAAGCCAGTTACTCCATCTGTTTTCTTTGCTGTGTATCTTCTGGTCCATTTATGACTGAATTTGTTTAAGAGCTTATGTTTGAAAAAAGCTGGAAGTTGAATAATTAATAGCAGAAGGCAGTCTGAAAGATCTCTCTGTCTTCCTAACCATCTCTCTGGTCTGTTTTCAAGTATTTCAAAGCCCCTTTCTAAGTCTATCCAGTTTTAAAGTTTGTACACTTAAATCATCATTAAGTCACCTGATATCATTTCAGTTAAGCATTATTTCTCATTTCATGGCAAAACAACTTTGCTCATTCACACAGAGTGAATTTAGTTGGCAGATTTCTTTAATAATAGTAGCCAGTTCAAAAATTGGTTTTACTGAAGTCACTCGTACATTGTTTGTCCACAGTTTCTGACACCTCTGGTTAAAGATTTCTCCAAATTTGGGAGCAAGCTTCTTTTTTTTTTCTGGCAATAACATATGCATGACTGAGTAAATGAGTTGGAATCTTTATTTTTTGATATATTTTCACTATGTGTTGGACAGGCTTGGACACCTTGGACAGAAAGGCAAACCTGCTGTTGCTGCTACTGGTCTCTGGTCAGCCACCGCCGTACCAGACTTGACCAGAGAAAGCAACTCTTGGTATTTGTCCTCCTGTTCCACTTCTCCAGACATTTAAAGGAATTTGCTAATGTCATGAACCAACAGACACTGGCAAGCAACACATGTCCTGTGCTTCCATGGCAGAGCCCCGGTAGTTTGCCTGAAGGCACCGGGAGGACACACCCACATTGGCCCTGCTGGTCCCGTCCAGGAAGTGGCAACGAACAGCCCCTTCTTCTCTGGTGAGGTCTCAGGACATTTAAAAGGGCTAAGAGACACTCTAGTGCTGATATAGACATTTAAGAAGACACATGATAGGCAAATAACAAATTAGAAGAGAGATCTTGGACCAGACATTCAGTGAGGACACAGCCCTTACAAGCTTTCTGAGGAAAAAAAACCCCTAAAAGATGGGAAATCATTACAATACATCTTGCTAAAAGGGTTAGAAATCTGTGGCTTTGAAATGCTGGCATTTCACAAAAAAAAAAAAAAAAATCAAATCAGAGACATTAAAATCAACATTTGGATTTCATATCTTCTTAGATATTATAAGGAAGTATCAATTGCTTTTTGTTTTGTTTTTGCATTTTTAAAAGTTCATTCTGGTTCACTTTTAGGTGAATTCATTAATGCAGAGGAGGAAAAGAATATTTCATTTTCATGTTCTTTATAGTTCATTTTTTTTCTTGAATCAGTTTTTTTGCAGATTATGAAATACCTAATCTCCAGAAAGACAAAATCTCACAAATTGTCATTTGGGTTGTGGATGATATTGAAGGACCAGATATGTAAGTTATGTCTTACAAATTAGTTTCTCCTTTTGGGTCTGTCTTTGAAATTTCACCTTATCTTTCTGTTTGATTATATTTGCATACTACTCAAAGCAAAGTATTTTATATGTTTTTATGAACACAGAAGACACAACCTGCCATTCCCAGAGAGTATAGAGATACCATAATTAGAGAAAATATAAATAAATTCTAATAATAGATCTGGAGCCAACTCTTGGTTAGATGTATGTGTGGATCTCAGACCCTGAATGAAGATAGAACATGAACAGTTTCACTAAGAGTCAATCTGAATTTCAGATTAAGTGCTGATAAGTGATGTTTCTTTCACCTTGCTGAATGCATTCTTTTCATTTTCACCTATCTTAACTGTTTGAAAATTGGTAGAAGTAGGCAAATACCAACAGGCAGCTCTTTTTCTCTCAATAATTAATTCTGCAATAAAATGTAGACTTTAAAAGTGTCTAATTTTGCTGGTAATTTAATTAAAGCAAGCAAACAATAAGTAATAAACAAATACAACAAAATTGATCAGTCCAAACAGAATAGTCTGTTGTGTATTTTACCACAATGCTGAGGAGTCTACATAGCATAACTCAGATTAGCATTTCTCAGCCTATCTTTCTAAATCAAAGAATTATATCCTCTGGGGGGGAAAAAAATTACAGCTCATCATTGCAAAAGTTGCCCTTTTTACAAAGAAAAGCTAAGACAAGCACTGCATGTTAATTTATTTTTCAGTAAATGGATGTATAGGAGTAATTGTGTATTTTTATTTATTTTTTTTTTACAATAACTTAGTTGGTCTCCATAGGATTTTTTTAGTCATGAGTATTTACTGACCAGCAGATAAGTAGCACTGGCCTTAATTGTTGTGCAAGTTTAGAGTTCTCAGTAGACTTTGTAAACTTTCTTATACTAATTGGAGTACAAATTTTAAAATCAGTGCTAGAAACAGGAACTGTGTTTAGGATTGTTTCTGAGTTTTTCCTCTCTGTGTTTTTTCTATTATTCAACATATGAGAGAGAACAAGCTTCTATGTCTAACACTACGTCTTACTAACAACAAGTATAATTGTCATTTATTATAATGAACTTATTCTGTAAATTCAGATAGCCTCACCTTTATCACTACCTAAATAGTTGCCAAAGAATATTACAAACAAAACACTATTTGACAAAATTATTTAGTTTGTTTTCTGTCTAGTCAGAATTAAATGTGGGATTATTGGTGAGTAGAATCTGAAAATGCTACACTAGCTGAAGCTAATCTTCCAGACTCTGTAAACTAAGGATAAATTGTGAAACAACAGTAGTGTAAGCAAATGAAGCATAAATAGCAATGAACACCATTCTTCTGGAGGTGTTATGGAATGCAGAAGTGGCAAAGTATTGGGGCTTTACAAATTCCATCAAGTTCAGTGAAAAGATATTATATAACAAAAGATTTGCAATAATATTGAAATCCTTCCTCGCAGAGATTCCTGTGGATCTCATACTGTAAAGACATTAGAAACCAGGCTGGAAACTCTTGGTTATGATGTCACTTGCACTGACAATCACAAGTAAGTGAAAACCTTTTATTAATATGCTGCATTTGCAGAAGCACCTTATCTATTTTGATTCTTACTGTTCAATACTGAAGTACCATTAATATCATGTCTTCAGGAGAGACTGATATGTTGGAGGGATAATGTCGCATTTTTCAGACTTGGCGTTTTTTGGTTGTGAATTGAGCAAAACACTACATCTTATTGTATGATTGAGTGGAACATTGTACTTACTCAATGTCAGACACAGAAGATGGCCTCATGTAACAGGCCACAACTCCTGTTACATTGGCATAGCAAAGGAGAGAGCTGTGACAGGGTAGCAGAAGGATGGCCTAGAAGGTGCTTTAATGTACTTGGGGCTTCTTGCATGATGGTGGTGTCCCTTAACTCCTCTTCAGACTTGAGTTATATTCCTGCCGAGTCAAATTTGGACTTCAGCTTGTTAAGGTGACACCCTGATTTTAGAAAAAAACTTGTGAGTATAAAATCTAAACAACAGTTAAAAACACTATTGAATGTCTGCAGAATTACCAGATATTCACAATAGGTTTCACAGCTCTAGTCATTCCCATAGATTGTAAGATAAATTTAATGAAGGGAAGATTTAAGCATGATAGTACTGTGAATTTGTTTCATTTTTTCATGTTTTTTTCCTCAGTTGTCTGCCTGAAAGGTGCTAAATAAAATGGTATTTTCACAGGTCTGTAATGTTCTTACTCTGCCTGGATAATCCTGATGATTCTAAGTGTGCCCTTGCATCGTAAGTAAAAGAAGTTCAACCTATCCTCAGTGTCACTACAACTGAATAAATTATGCAGAAGTCAACAGTTCAACCTGTTATATATTCCCCATATGCAATACACAGTGGTCTTGAATTTGTTACTTACTGTGGATGGAGTTAGCAGTTTCTATTCACAAATTGTGCACAGCTGTCTGTGAGCACCTGCTGTTCAAAATTAGGTGTTAATGGGTTCTCATTGATCACACAGTAACACTCTATCACTGATGATGTGAAGCTTGTACATATCACTGTTCTGATATAAAATCTATTAAAAATTTGAAGTTGCTTACATTAATATAATTTCTTGAATAATCAAAGTATAGATCAAATGGCAACAGATCTAAAGGACATTTCTTCAGCTACTGAAATTTTCAGTTCTAAATTTTGAGGAAGTTTCCTTTTAATCTTCTATTTTGTGTGAAACTTAATCTCTCTATTTTAATGTATTTACCTTGGGCCAGTGAGTTATCTACAAAGAATGCGGATTACATCCAAGACATCACTTCTTAATTAGCAAGCATTGCTCCCAAACTCCCTACTTATCCATATTTATCTATATTATATAAGGAGCATTACATTAATTTATTATGTATTTTAGTGAATTTACAGTAAAGATAAGTATTTTCAGTTTTGACTATGTTTCTTAGTCTATATATTGTTGCATATATAGGTAAATGTAAGATACTTGAACATCTGAATGAGAACTTCCTCACTGTTTGGAATGTTGTGGAATATATAGATACATAAACACTGTTTTGTAGTTACATTCTTTTTATAGACAATCCATGCTTTATTTCTTACTGTCCTTTCTTGCCTATTCAAGCACATGCAATTATTTTTTTGTTAATGCCTGTGGGATATTGCAATGATAACTTCTGCTATGAAAGTCCTGATCTGCTGTCCCTGCTTATTGCAGCAGAGAGGTGCAGGTCCAGCTTGCCTGCCTCTGGGAGGGGCTGTAGTGCTTCATGCAGTACAGAAAAGGAGGTGGATAGCACCTGTAACATATGTCCAGTTTTTGGTACACACTTACAGACAAAGTGAGTATTCCCTGTTCTTGCTGGTCACTGAAAACTTTTACTCATCTTGCAATGCAATATGTATTCTCACATGCAAATTATATCCTAGCACCAGCATACAAATGTCATGAAAATGGTGGGTTTATAGATACCACTGCTAGCTCCAGACTTCTTCTAAGCAGTAGATCATAGAACAGACTTCCTGTTAGGGCTTTGATTGGTTACAAAATGCCACTTGCACGGTGGATTAAAATTTCTTGGTTTCCTTGTTCTGCACTGAATGTTAAGGCTTTTGTTCACGTGTCAAATGAAAACACAGTAAACCCCTTCAAAATAATCGCTCTGAACATAGTGGCAATATTAACAGACTGGAAGAAAAAGCACTTCACAGGACTTCGAAAAATACAATATTGCATTGAGCTCTTAACAGAAGATTCTTCTTCTCTCCCAGGTTGTAAATAATTTTCCTCAAAGTTTTGTGATGTGGCTATGTTACTCACCTGAGGAAACCTGGACGAGAAGGTTTTCGGAACCATTAACGTGTTTTTCCTTTCAGCTAAGGGATGAGCATGCAGTTCTGCAGTGTTGCCACATGGCGTTTGCAGTGTGTGAGCAGGGGAGCAGCCGCCCCTTCCTTTCCATCCATGTCGGTACCCAAAGTAACATAACCCCCGGTGTATTTGAAACGCCAGTCTCACACTCTCCTAGGGTAACTCCTGAGCAACTCAGCTGTTCTCTTCCTCTTTAGGAGAAGTTTCCTTGTTTTTTTTTTTTTTTCCCTTCATATGTGCTGTATTCTATCCTGCATGCATGGCATTGTAATAAGTTTGATTCATTTCATATCTATCCCAAATCACAATAGAACTTCCCAATCTGAATGCAAAACTATCATTGCCTCTCCCTGAAATTTAACTAAACAATTCAAGCCAATGAATATTTACATTCTTCCAAAAATCACTTAACTCTCTGCAGTAAATAACACCACCTCCACTGGAACTAGCTGCCTTTTCAGAAAGAGCCTTAGGCATATAAATGGTTTGATCTTCTTAAGTACATTTTCTGTGTGGATGGATCCCTGTTCTGTAATGGTCCATTAACTGATGTGGGGCACTTTGGTCAGTTGGGGTATCACTAACTGGAGTGGGTATCTGTTAGGAAAAGTTTCCTTTGCAGAGTAGGTGCTCTCAGTGTTCATACTTCCATAGTAAACAGTGGAACAGGGTCTCATGCATCCCCCTTCATGAGGGCTGTTTGCTATTGCAAGGCTGATAGCTGCCCTCAGCCTCCAGAGCATAATGTCCTGAGCCCAAAAACATCAGAGTTGGACAAGTGACTTTTCATGTTGCCACAACTCCTGTTACATTGGCATAGCAAAGGAGAGAGCTGGGTCAGGGTAGCAGAAGGATGGCCGAGAAGGTGCTTTAATGTACTTGAGGCTTTTTGCATGATGGTGGTGTCCCTTAACTCCTCTCCAGACTTGAGTTATATTCCTGCTGAGTCAAATTTGGACTTCAGCTTGTTAAGGTGACGCCCTGATTTTAGAAAAAAACTTGTGAGTATAAAATACCCACTAGATGGCAGAGATGGCTTACAAATGTAAGCAGGAAGGACGCCAGATGCAAGCTGCTAGTGTTGGTATGTATTACTTGCATTATTGCAATGCCAGGGGGTCATAGAAATGGATCTGGATACTATTGCACCAAGTGCTGTAAAAATACAGTCCTCCTCTGCTGTCTAGAGGAGCACTATAAAATCACAAGCTTAAGGCCAGAGGCAGCAGCTGGATCTGGAGAGAAAAGAAGGCTCTTGTGTAAAGGTAGAAAGAGGAGTTCCCAGGGTTTTGCAAAGGTATTCTGTTTCTAGAATCATGACAGCCAAAGGGAATCTGTTGGCTAGCTCATATAAAGAAAGGCCACAGACTTCACCCTTGGCAACAAACCTCTGATATTTAAAAGAATCCTAACTCAGCTCTGTGCTGTGAACATCCTGTTTGTTTTCTCTTCTTCAGATCTGCACCAGCAGCACAAAGAGGACCTATATCTTCAAACAGAGGAGGCAGCTGGAACAAGCTCATGTTTGTTTCTTTTGCAGGCTTTTTGTTCAGATTTGCTTTAGTGTACTAAGTTAATCAACTGAATCCATAATCTCTGTTTGCCTCAGCTGGCTATAAATTTGGCTTCAGCTAATTTCTAACAGCAGTTTTACCCTACTTTTGGGACTGGCAAACCTGCATATTAAAACTTTGCATACTAGATACTGGCTTCTTTTAGTATCAAAAATTATCCCACTGCTGCTGGAAAGCCTCACCCTTTTCTTTTCTTTTTCTAGAAGTTCGTTGTTATTTCCTCTTATTTTTATTCTCCAGACTTGAACTGAGAAGAATACTTCCTATCCACATATTTCAGAAAGAAAAATGATACTATGCCTGTCATACATCACCCAGAGAGATTACTTGTTTGTAAAACCATCCTAGCATCTGACCTTGGACACTAAGTAACTGATTATCATGTTTTGGGAAGGCCAAACATAAATTCAAGTGGGAGAGATCTTAGATTGCTCACTTGATACAACATGCAATAGGTAAGACAGTGAGAAAGCAAACTCTTTTTCATAAACTCTTTTTCATAAGTACCTGGGCCAAACTTATAAACTAGGGTACATCAAGATTCTGGCTGCATACTTGCATGCAGTATTTTACCACATAATGTCAATTGCTTCATCATCCACACAACTGTTCCTCAGCTGGCTCTTTCCTGGCCACTGGATAGCAAATACTCAGAAATACCACGTCTAGAAAGTTCCACAGCTTTTCCACCACGATGTGATTTATAGTATATCAAATTCAGATAAGAACCTGCCAAGTCAGACATTGGCCTGCTTGCAGTGAACTCAGATCACAGAGTTCAGAACACGCTGAGGAGAGAGCAGATGCCAACACGAAGATTTCTTGGGTTACTTGTGTGAATTCCAAAGCTCCAACTAGATGTTCCTCTAAACCACCAAGACATCCAGTTACCAGGATGACACACAAATCTTCAGAAAAATATGGTCATTCTACTAGAGAGTAACTTTATGTAGATTTTTTTGCACATTTTGTGTTAGCTTCTGTATTATTTATTTGTGTTTGTATTGACTGGTTGCCAGGAAACTTGGAGAGGATGTGTCTGTTATCTCAGTGAATCTGATTTAAGGGTCCATAGTAGATTTACATCCTTTCAGTCCCTGATGCAACTGTATCATGTTGTATGTTTGAAAGATTAAATATTTCAAATATGTTGTAGTTGCTTATTTGTCTTGCTTCCCTACCTATAATAATCTTTAACTTGGTTTTAATGCAAATCTCTTTACCTTGCACACATATTTGGGTTTGCCTAGGTCACAGGTTGGTTTAGGCTCTAGCTTGAAGGATTTTTGTATCTGTTTCAGAGACAAAAAAGTACTGAAAGTACATAAGTACTGAAATCAGAAGTTGCAGACCTTTGAAAATCTGGGCTGTATTATGCCTTATAATTTTTCCCTATCTGTGCTGTAACTTTAGTCCTTTGATTAGTTCCTTGAACATCCTCTTCATTTTTTATTGGGTTTTTTTTTAATATATATTGTTTTTTACAGCAGCCGCCAGAGTAGTAAGAAAGCTGTCTGTAACACAGTCACATCTCAGATAGCTAAAGCCAAGCAATTTTGATCAATCTTCTATTTGCCCACAGCAGATCACAATGTACCATGACACATTTTGGGCCACAGGCTATAGAGACAGTGTGTGTGAGGCTCCCAGGTGTCCAAGCCATCATCAGGGCTGGTGTGTCCTACCTACAGACCTGTGTGTGAGATCCAGAGAGCAGCTTAATACCATTAACCAACCATGTGCCTCCTAGGCAACTCCCATCTTCAAGCCAAGCATCCCAGCTGGCCAACTTTTGCTTTCCAAATTATGAAAACTTTCCAGCCTCCGCATGTAATTGGCTCCAGCAGCACAGTCAGTGCTGGCAGTTATACATGGTACCAAACACTCTGTAGAAAGTGCTAAATAATTCTGTTTTGTAAAAAAAAAAAATTAAAATACAAAGCAGGATAGCTACAATTTAAACAACAATGCATAACCTTATGTCAAAAATATATTTCATTAATTCTAATGTTCGCTCCTCTTTTTCCATTACTTCAGCTCAGTAGCAAAGACAGCAATTTCTTTCCTCAAAGCTGTTCAATAAAGTGTCTCAAACTTGCTTAAAAAACTTGGGAAGATCTGTAAAGATTTTTAGCTAACCCAACTAATATAGCTAGTAAAAAAAAAGCAACAAGGCAAACTTCCAGATGCATAGGTTTCCTGAGATTTTTAGAGGCAGCAAATTTTGAGCTGAGTGTGAATCATTTGTTTTGAGTTAAACATAATGGTTTTAATCTGTGAAAAAGAACAGTGGGACAGGCTTCTCGGAAGCTGAGGGGCAGAAGTGTCAGCAAGCAAGAAACAATAAGGTCATTTGTTACTCCCAGAGGGAGGGAGAGACATGAACATGTCTTTTTTATATTTCTACATCCATAAGGACGGGAATAGTACTATTTACAGAAATATGTTACACTTAAGTGGTGACAAGCAGCCAGGTCAGCCTGTGCTATGTCTTGAACACTCAGGAAATGCTCTGATTAGCCATGTCTCAGGTAAGAACTGTGCCAAATATGGAGAAATCATACTGTCCAAAAGGACAGTATTTAAGGACTCTTTTCCTTAAACTCATTCAATCCTGGGGAGATTCACAAATACAAATTCAAAACGTTTCAACCATTCATATTTGTGCAAGCAGTACTACAAAAACAGCTGTCTCCAGATGTGAACTTGAGGGAGAAAATGTTTCAGATGAAAACAATATGTGTATCACTTGATTTTGAGTCCTGTTGGATACCAAAGTCCTGTGTAAATCTATTAATATCCAAATGAAAACATAATGTACAGGAGCATTACAAGGTGTTCTCCTTTCTGCAGACAGACCTGTGGAAGCTACTGAGACTAAGGCATTATTTCCTGCTGTGCCCATTTTGTGGACCACTTAAGAACTCAGTTATCTCACATTCTTCATTCCTATATAGAAGTTAATATAATGTCTCCTCCTACTAGCCTACATTTTTTCTTTTTTCTACATGCATTTTAGTCATTGTATCTGACAGAAGCTGAACTATAATTCAGAGTAGTTGCTTTTTCCAGCATGTATGTTCATGCACACATATGCATCTGCTCACACCTGTTTGGTCTATTTTTAAATGGAAACTCTTGAGTGCTCTGGAGTAAAAAGTTGTGAGAATAAAGCGAGGACAACTTGATCACCTCTCTGCCCTTTTTATACTGCCGGTGTTTATTTTTGTCGTATTAGTCTTGATGTGATATTCAGCTCACGTGACTATGTTTTCAATCAACAATCTTAAATGTAGTGAAATGTGACCTGAAACCTCAAGAATTTGAATAATACTTTTTGTTCCATGAAAGCTAACTCTTTTGATAGTGTTCTTCTCAACTGAATTACTTAGAAATAATTCTGATGTATTTTGCTTCAACAATAGTGTGAAGTGGAGGAAGTGTGCTTTTAGCAGAGCCAACAAGTTTGGTTTAAAATAGCTCAGTATGGGGAGGCACAGTATCTTAATTTAGCCAAATGTCAGGGTGGCTCAAACACTTCACAAGTTTTGTTTTGATTTTCAGGTTTTTCCTAATTCCAGCTTCTGCCCAGTCCAAATTTACATGCAATTTTATGCAAGAGGCAAAGAGTACAATCTGTCAAATTTTGTTTATAATCTGCAGGCATCTGATTTCCTAGCTTCCTGAAAATGATGAAAGCAAGCTCAGAGATCCTCACTCCCTTAGGGCAGCAGCACAGTTCCAGTGCAGGCTGGCAGGGAGGCTGGTGCAGGAAATTGGAGCCTGGGAGTGTGGCACGTATGTCCCCTCACACCGTGCCAGAGGGCCCGTGCTGCCCGGCAGCCCCCCTCCTCCTGCCTTCTCTGCAGCCACAGCCAAGGTGAACCTTATCTCCCTTCAGATCAGTTACGTCGTATTTTTAGCAAAATATGTGAGCAGAAAATGATGCTGTTGGAAATTCTGTAAGAGGAAAACAAAGGTGGGAATTAGAGTACACATTTCCTTCCAGCAGTAGGCAGTGCTGTGAAGTAAGTCGTCTCTCACTTGTGACCATTTGACTAGGAGCACCTGTGGGCTGTGGAAGCAGTAAGTGTGGTAAATTCCATAAGTGCAGACAGAGACAATCCTCCAGAATTCTTCCAGTATGTCTGGAGTATCTTATGCCCTTCATTACAATACTTAACAAAGAAATATTTTTAACCCAGTAACTGCTTTTTTCTGGGCACCTCTCGGTGATTAAACTTGATATGGTCTGGCATCAGGCATGAATGCTTTGATAAATAATTTTAAAAATAATCTAAGTACTGTAGGCAGAAACCAGAACTATAAGTCAAGACTGGTAGATTCTGGATTACTAAACTGGAGGAAGATTTTTTTTTCCTCTCCATTTGCAGCAGGTAAAGTCAAGAGTGCGAAAGAAATGACAGCCATTCTATCTGCTACTCTGTGTCAAGGTATAGATGTGGAAAAGCTCCTAAGTCACTTTGTGCCATTTTGAAGAGCAGCAAACAAAGAAGCAAATGAGTAGAAATAAGTATCCCGTGGAAATTTCAATCTTCTGATACCAAATTCCAACTGTAGGACATGCTGGCCTGTGTTGAGCTTCATTTTTACTTATCCCTTTGCTTTGATGAAAGGTACCAGAAAATCCAGAGCTGGTATTTCCCCAACTCCGAATGTATGCTCTGGGCTTTCACCCAGAGCTTTCTGTCACCACTGCACATTAGCATGAGATTATATGACATATACCACTTGACATATATCACTTGAAAAGTAGTTAAGGACAGTAATCATAACAAATGGTCTTATAAAATGCAGCGCCAAATGCCAGACAAATATTTCTACACATGTATACAAAAGCATATTTTACATAGTTGTCTACCAGACAAGATCTTTGTCAAGTTTTTTTGGGTTTTGACCTTTGAGCCATTACATTAAGCCTTTCCGAGTGGCATACCTACCCTGTATAGTTCTTTCAGGAGTAATTGTGCTATTTGCACATTTTTGGAATTGGAAAGCCTAATTCTGTATCAACTTTGTTTCCTTGGCTGCCTCAGTGGGATGGAAGCCGTATGGGTATTTCTCTTCAGAATGTGTGAGCAGCATAACAATTAGTACTGGCTAGGAAACAAGCACTCAGTTTCATGAAAGTTGGTGGGATGAAAAGTTGCATTTGCTTTTCCTCTGCACTGAATTAAACCTTGAGAAATGCTTTGCACAAGAAAAGTACAGCAGCCTCATCAGAAATCGTGGTAAGATCTCTCACTGATAGGATGTAGCTTTGATACAGCTCCCACTTGCAAACTCAACTATCACAGTTGTTTATATTTTTTTTTATAAATTGAATATGTCTTGAGTAAAAAATACTTTCTTTGTATCCCAATTCCGGTAGAAAGAATGAGTCATTAAACATGCATGTCCCCCTCTGCAGAGCAGTGCTTTGAACAGTACACTTTGGAATGTGTTTCTCTAGTTTGCCTAGGACATAATTTTCTGACATGTCTCAATAGAAAGGCATAACAAAAAGTGGTGAAGGTGATACAAAAGAATGAAGCAGCCTGTTTCCCCAAACTATTCTGGAGCTACTCCACCTCCCTTCCCACCAGAGCAGCATGTTTGTATGTAGATCTCCTGGCATGTTGCCTTGTTCCTTGACAAAATCAATATGCAAACCCTAGCTATGACTTTGCTTTTTTAAAAACCCACCACTTTGACTAAAGAAAGAAGAAATTGGGAATTGCAAAATACAAGAAGCAGCACTGATGGCATCAGGAAATTCTTCAGGAGGAGCAAAGCTCAGGCAGGATGCACCTGTAGAAACACCAGGCTCTCCAAGAGAGGGGAAGGAGCAGATGGGATGACACTGAAGAGAGCCAGCAGGGGAAACAAGCACAGAAATGGGAGGAAGACGCTTGGTCCAAAGAGGGAGAATGTTTCGGACCCTTTGGGATCTTTGTTTACAATAAACAAAGAAGAAAATCAGTGTTTGGTGTCTGTTACCCTGTCTCTCAGAGAACAGCACCGTCAGTGCTGTCAGGGCTCCAGCTGGCGATGAGCGAGCTCGCACAGCCAACACGCGGAGAGGCCGGGGCAGCTCAGACAGACAAGGGAAAGGAACCAGGCTGTGCATGTCTGTGTGGAGAATGATCAAAGGATAGCTGTTTCCAAACAACCCTGCCCTGGACATCAGCTTTAAATGCACATCCAGTCATATTGTATTAGCTTGTAAGGCAGTCAAAACTGGATCAAAATCAAATCGGAGCTGAAGGACAGATGTCACCACTTCTGAGACTGCTCGGGGTGTATCTCTGTTCTTGTCAGTGCATCTCACCAGTTGATTCATTCTGCTGAAATAATATGACTGTTCATAAATCACATCCTAGAAAGAAACAATTTAAAATATGCAATTCCAGTGCCATTTCAGTAGAGCATAACACCAAGGGAAAAAGCAGGCAATTAATTCAGGAATCTTAAGCTCTGTTATTTGCCTTGAAAAGCTCTTACCTCTAATGCTGTCTCCATAACCTAGTGTGAAACAATGGCATATAAAAAAATTGAGGCAGTTTTTTATGGGATGCCTGATAGGAGTTTCCTGATGGGGAAGATTTTTAGAGAAATAAACATATATATATATAAAATTTAAAAAGCTTTAAAAAATATCCCCAAACCATTAATTAAACAAGAACTTGCCACAGGAAAACAGGCAAAAAGGAATAATCATCCATATAAGATAAACATAACTTACCAGGTAATCAGAAAGATTTTGTAAGTTAATTTCCTGATCAAGAAAATTTAGCACTTACTGATAAAAGATTTCTCCTCAATGCAATAACACAGTGTTTGAAGAGGGGAAAAGATAATTTCCTTCCTTTCTTCTTCCAGTTGTGATCTTCCATGTGAAAGTAAGAACATTTGGAAGGACACAAATGAGGTGAGATGGAGATTGTATTCTAGTACTCAAGGACTCAGAGTTCACAACTTCTGAGTTATCAAATCAATAATGGAAATAATTTTGGGGAAAAAAAACCCATATTTATCCTGACACAGCCATGCTGTAACTCTTTACCCCAGTTTCCCTTAATCTCATCAATTTCTTCCAAAAATATTGATCTAAGAGGAAGCATTTCTTAAAAATCTTTACAAAATCATGTGGATGGGTGTCAGAATCTTGTAAAGTCTGAACACCACAGCTCTCCATGAGCCACTTATGCATGCTATAGCAACAATCTTCCAAAAGGATATCAGAAAGTTATCCAGAAAGGATAATTTCTTCTACTATCTAGAGAGCATTGTCAAGAAGATGAAACTGTACTCTTTTTCCAGGGATGCACAGTGAAAAGACAAAGAACAGTGGTCAAATAGTGAAGCAAGGGAAATTCTGATTAAACATCAAAAAAATCACCATGAGAATGGCTTCCCAAAGAGATTGACTCTTCATCTATAGAGGTGGAAGAAAAAAGCTGAAGAACTGAAGAACACCCTGAGTAACCAAATCTAACCTTATACTTACCCGTGATTTGGGCAATTGCTGGGGCCAGATAACCTGCTGACATCCCTACATCATTCAGTCATATTTTAAGTTTTCCAAGAATGGCAATGACTAAATATCTTCTTTCTGGAAGGGCCTGTCACACATAGTATATTCCTTTTTTTTTTTTATTTCATGACACTTATGCCTAGCTGGAAGGACAGCTTTATTTTTATAACATCCTTAGCCATCCGTAGAATTTTAGCAGTCGTAATGGATGCATTTATTTTAAAACCTGATGCCTAACGTGTTTTATCAAGAGCACTAAAAATTCTAATTTAGGCAGCACAAATACTACTCCACAGCATGTTGCATTCACCTTGAGCTACCTGGAGGTTTCTCTTATATGTAATTGACTTCAACTATTTTCTTCAAGGAAACATTAGCTACTTTTCCATCTGTCTTCAATTCCCTAAATCCCAGTATCTTTGGGGACCGGTCTGATAAAGTTCTTTAGCTGGTCATTAGAAAACATTCTGCAAATCATTATCACAAAATGATAGCTTCAGAGAATCATAGGCTGAGGCACCTCTCAAAGACAAGAGTAGCTTTGCAGTGATGTAAGCCAGCCTGTCCTTACGACTCTCAGATGTATCTCATCTGGGACTTGTATTCAACAAGCATGCTTTAGTGGTCCATAACTCAATCTTTCTATGAGTAGTCATTTTCTGCCCAAAGCTCCTATGTGACTGTTGTAGGCACAAAGACCTTATGGGACATAGAACAGACCTTGCCAGTGAAGAGAATGTTAAGTTTTTGAGTCACTTCTGCTTTATCAGTGTTATTTGAGACTGGGTCACACACACAGAGCCAGCTAGGACTCCCCTGGTCCCATAGCTCCTGACTTTTGAGACATCCAGGTGTTGCTACATCCAGAATGGACCCTTAGAGACACATTCATCCCCTTACTCCCAAGTCACCTGCTCACCAGCTCACACAATCACACCCACACCCACACTCACTGCAGCCACCAGCACCAGGAACATGGACCCATGGCTGTACTCACACTCCCTACACACCCAGGCCCACTGACTGGAAAACCATCACCCAGGGAAGGGCTAGGAAGGAGCTGGAGAAGTCAGGACAGACTGGCCCAATCAGGCACAGAGTATAGCCAAGCAAACTGACCAGCCAACTATTCACATGCAGTTGCCCTTTTAAATCCCTTACCCATCTACTTTACCAGTCTTGTTCCTCACAATCTACCTAAATCCCTCTTGTCCCACCTTTGCTTCCCCTCCTAGACATCTAAGTCTTCTGTGATCATGAACTGCTTTTCTCTTGCATCACACAATATATCCCAGGAAGAATATTACTTGGTTTCCCCACCCAGCCATTGTCTCTCCAAGCTCCCTTGTGGGCATGCAGATAAGCTTTGCCACATAATTTAACAGTCTGGGAAATGTTTCTACATTCTTCCCAGATAGCCCATCCCTGCTTCTGCTCTCCTCTTATTCTTTCTTCCAACATTTGAGCTTGGTCAGGAACTCCTGATTTGGCCAAGCTGGACTCCTGCCACAGCTTTGTCTTCCTGCCCTTTGGAATAGGATACTCTCATGTTTTGATATTGTCCTTGAATCAATTTGTTCTCTTGGCCTCCTTTGATGTTCAGTGGCTCTTGAACATCACAGCCTGGGTCACACCCACCAGGTCTCTGGAGAAACCACAGTCATTCAGTCACAAATGTTTCTGTCACACCAACCTTAGTGCATTTACAGTTCTGTATCTGTTCTCCTTCATAAAGCCATTTTTCAACATTCCCAAAGCAGTAATTTTGACCAATAGTCTGTTCTGATCATAAAATTTCCCGTCCTGCTGATTGACATCTCGAAATGAGTCACTGACTCCATGAGTTTTGAGAAAACTACTATTAGATAAATTTATCCCCCATAAAACACAGGAGAGCTCCACTTCTATACTGTACCAGGTCACTGAAAAACAACCCAGTCACTGCTGGTGCACAGCACCAGAGTACTGGACTGATCTGTCCTGAGAGGTTGGTTTTGCACATACAAACTTGCAGAAGTGGGGCAGAAGCAGAGAACTGCAGAAGATGGCAAAAAAAACCCTGCAAGGATGGAGGGGAGATCTTCGTGAGCAGCCCAAGCAGGTCCACTGGGCACTGTGTAAGTTTCTTCCCATTTGCAGATCTGACAGAGAGACCAGATCATCCAGTAACTCACACAAGAATAAAATAGCTTTGTGCTGGTGGCCTTGTCATCCCCCACCCTGCCCTTCAGCAGTGCACAAGTATCATATTTGAGAAAGAGGAGGGGAAAGGAATGGGGGAAGGAGACTGGTGTGAGCCTTTGCAAATACAGGAGGGTTTTGTCTTGAATCAAGAGTTCTCATTTTGATGTTGCTTTGTCACATGCTGTTGTGCTGGCTCTTTCTGGTTCTACAATTCAAAATTGGTGCATCAGCCTTGGGATGCAGTCCAGCATTAAGCTCTCTATGCACGTACTTTTCCATATTAATTACACAGAAAGCAGAACCACTATCATATTTGTTAGATTTTATCTGTATTGTTATTTCTTTCTAATACCATCAACTTCCTGCTCAAGTTTCGAGAAGCAAGTACATCCTGTATGGCCAGGCGTGCGTGCAGGGTAGCAAAAAGGTCACCAACAAAAGCTACAAGGCACAGTGGTGACATTTGTTCCTCCCACACTCTCCTTGTGTGAGAAGGCATAGGAAAAAATAGTTGGTTCCAGTTGAGAGAGCAGAGTGCATTATTGAGAGGACACAGCCTTTGTGCTCATCAGCATGGGCTGATCCAGCACTCTTGTTTCCCCACCCAAACCCCTCTGCAGTGCATGAAACAAAACTAATCAACTTCCACATGGAAAAACAGGCTGCTTGCAAGTGATACAGGTAAAAGAGATGGAAAGCCCCAGCAGCCTGTAGTGGGCAAACCACAAATAATGAGTCATCAATTTCTACGAGGAATTTCTGTGCCCTGGGTCCAGCAGCTTCAGCCTGTTGCTCTGTGGTCATAGAATCACAGAATCACTTAGGTTGGAAAGGCTTCTAAGATCATTGAGTCCAACCATTAACCTAACAGGTCAGGTGGGTTTGCTCTTGCCTGCAGCACTCCTTGGAGGACTTGTGCATGAAGCAGCCTGGATGACTTCCCAGTTCCAAACCCAGGGGGGTTAGCCCCAAAACGTGGAGCAATGTGTGTGCATCCACAACTAGATGCAGCAATAACAGTGATGAGAGCTGGTGTTCTCCTGCCCAAGTGGTACAGCAGCAGGTAATGGCAATGATCTGTCCCATACCTCTCCTTCTTCCTAAGGAAGGGTAATACTCATCATGATGACCTTACTTGCAGCAAAAATAAGAATAAAGTGGCCATATTTAGAACTCTCACAGAGTGCATAGTCACATTTGTAAGTAATATAGGTATCTGGACTTGGGAAAGTCACTTTCTATCCAGCAATTCTTAAATATAAGGATGCCTAAGATCTGATAGTATTTCTGTTTGCACAGAGAAATCCTAGGTGCTTAAACACAAGTGCATTAGCAAGTTCACAAGTGTCCACTCAGAGGCAGATAGCAATTAAGAAATTACTGATTTTCCCAACAAATTAGTTCAGGAGCACCCTCCCACAAACATTCAGTAGCAGTGAGACAATGTGCATGTCCCCCACCCCCACAGAAAGTGTTTCTAGTTTCAAGGACTGGTGCACAACTAATTTCTCTTCAATTTTTCAGGATACTTAGAAGAAGAGGTCTGAAATCTTAGAGATCTGAAAAGCTGCAAGTGTCTAAAATGAAACAGTGAAAATGCAGCTACATAACTTTAAACTCAATGGTCGATTTTACATCTACATTACTGATTGCTTCAGTGAACTACTTAGACATAGGGCAGGTACAAATTAAATCACCATTTAGAGACAGGAATTCAATGTAGTAGTCCAAAGTTTTAAGATAAATGCAGCAAACCCTCAGCTTTAGTTGATTGGAGGAAGATAAGTCTGTCTGTACACTTGCCCCACAATTTCATGCAGTGAAGTTGTTGTGTGCTAGCAGAGTCCTGCCCTTTGTATACAAACCACACAGGAAACATAGAAAGGCTTATGCACTTTCAAACAGTTTCTTTATGCAGCAAGGCACAGAGAAAAAAAGCAGGCAATGATCTTTCAAAGAATTGAAAAAATGCTGAAGATATTAAAAAAAAATTAAAATATTATAGAACAGTTTAGTATCAGATTAGCTGGCAAAGGTCTGACAGCCAGTTACCTCATCTATCAGGTAGATTTTATATTGCACCTGCAGCAAATGGTGTCACTTATTTAGCACAGCACAGTACTTTGTCAGTGTCACTGCTGTTTGCAGCCTTGCATGTGGGAAGAGAATTTCCCTTGAGCCTGGTTTACAAAAGAAAGGAGGCCTGTGCAATCACTTGGTTTGCTTCTCTGTTCCTCTCTCCATCAGCCTTTTTGCTCCCAAATTCTTGTGAACTAATTAGCCAATTTCAACCAGAATCTTGTGTACTGAACTGCAGAAGCTTTGTTCTTGTTATTTCTGTGAATGGAAGCCAGACTATCCTGTTCTGAAGAGATTAACCCTCCCTGATATCTGATACTTAGAGTTGGACATATAATGAAGCGTTTCAGAAGTAATCTTAAAGAATTTACAGGAGAAGCAAGTGTCATTAGAGCAGAAATCTGTGTGCAGTAACATAAAGTGATCAATAAAGACAATACCACAATACTGAAGAAAAAAACTGTGTAACACCAACCAGGTGAACAAAAAAGGTTTGGGGTTGGGAAGAGAATGCTGATGCTCAGACCAACTCCATGAAGCTGATCTGGTAAACAGGAGTATATATAATATGTCCTGTGTTCCCAGCAGCAGATATGGCTGTGCAGAAGACACAAATGTATTTTTCAGGTGCTTTAGATGGCCACCAGTGCAGGTTCAGAGATAAAGCACCGTTGTGTCTCTGCCAGTCTCTTTGCCTGTCTATAGCTCTAGGTTATAGCTCTAGGTTAGGTGCAGTGGAGGCTGCCACGAGGAAATTAGAGAGCAACTTACAGGTTAAATAATTCCTATATGCTGCAGGTCATGCACTGGGCCCACAGCAGAGCTGCCCAGGAAAATTTACATTTTAGCAGCATCTGCAGAGGAGGTGAAATAAAGAAGAGCTGAGCTGGATGCCCAGACATAGAGTTACAAAGGCCTTTTTTTTTGCAGGAAGGAGCTGGTGAATGTGATTAAATGGCACATATTTCTGCACAGCTGTCACTTTGTGCTAGCTGGTTTTCTTGTCCCAGCCCTTTTATAACTTTGTTTTCAGTGTCCATCCCAAACATTCTCTAAACGTTATGACAGCATTTGCCCTGTGAAACTGGGAAGCAGTGAGAAGACTACAGTCACTGCTGTTGCAACAAAATCCAGAAAAGATATCATTTCTTTATTATTATAACAGCTTTTGCTCTTTTCAGATCAATTTCCCTCAATTTTAAGTTCTGCTGATGAGTGGCATCCAGAAATTACAGATGTCCACAGTACTGGGAGTTTTTGGTGGCACTGTGGGTATTGGGGTTGTTTTGGAATGATTCAGTCACATCTGCTGCACACCACCTTTTTTCAGCAATTTCTACCATGAAGGACTGATTCTTTCTCTCCTCAGCCATGCTTTGGGTGCCAGAACTATCTCCATTTGACAGCAAAAAAAGAAGAAGATAATCAAAAGTTTGAGTGATCAGGCCTTGGGAACTGCTGGAGGATGATCTTTATCCCTAGTTTCCTCAAAAATATTATCCACAGAACTCTCAGGTAGCAATGGGAGCTTGCTGCTTTTGTCTTACAGTACTCCTATGCTGTTGGATAAATTGTACTTAATACAGAACCATTTTTATCAAGTTTTATGCTACAATACATGGTGTCAAGGCAAAGGCTGGCAATAAGGTTCTTGAAGTATTTCTCTCTTCTGATCTTTTACACACACTTTCTAATCATCCTGCCTGAAGGTTTAGTGTAAAGGCTTTCAAAATGTACACACACCATTGAAAGATTTGTTTAGATTTGATATCTTGGAAATTCACACAGCTCAGAGCACGCCAGAAGTTGGCTATCAGTTTGTGAGATACAGTGATTTCAAAAACTGTGATTTTCCTTATAGAATGGAAAAATAAGCACTAGGAAAACAGTTCAAGAGGAATAGAGACCCATGAGCCCTTAACTGCAATCATGGGGGAGATCCTAAGTTTGGATTTCAGTAGGGTCCTGTTTACAGAACTGAATTCCTGTGGAATAAAGTCATTCAGCTTAAGGTCACTGGCATTGGGAAAACTGCTTAGGGAAGAAGTGAAATCCAGCTCACTCCACTGATCTAAGGGAATGCAAGGCCCTTGCTGTTCTTTTCACCTCCCCTCAGCCCTCCTCATTTCACTTTTTGTTCTGTTCTTCCCTCCCATCTCAATTCAGGGAACACTGTTTCATCTCTTCCTTACTAAGGCACTTTTATTATCTTAATCATGCCTCTCGTGGAAATGCTCAAGGGCCAGAAAGTTTGCAAGGAGTGATTTCATGCTTGCATTCATGCTGGGAAAGAATCTACCACCTTCTGAAACACTGGGAGTACAAGCTTTTATTGTTTTTTTAGTGCTGCCTGCTCAACTCTGCTTGTCCTATTTATTCACCCTGATTAGGCTGCCAAGGCTTGCTGAAAAGAGGCTTGACATTTACTTGTCTTTGACACTCCTTATGTAGTTCAAAGTATTTCAAAATCAGCAGCAAGGACACCTTCCAGAGTCTCTGAGTCTGCACTCACCTTATTTACTTATTCATTCTTGGTGAATCATTGTCATAGCTGAAGAGGAGAAAAAGTTTACACAAATAAAGCTACTGAAAAATAGCATTTTTTTTAAGTTTTATACTTTTAAATTGACTATTCCATCATTCCACTCTTGAAGTGACTGTTACACTTACTGGAGCTATGTATCTTCAATACCCAGGGCAAGAAGAGATTGAAGTGTTACTGCATAAACTGCTTAGGATAATTCGTTGGTTTTCCCAACATGATATTTTCTTAGTTAATGAAACTAAAATCACAAGTAGAAAACACAGGGGAAAAAACCAAAACAAACTAAAAGTATTAGATTCAGGAATTTCTCTTGTATTTGTATATAATAAAATCCTTCACAGTTCAGCTGTGAATACCTTGCATTCACATTTACAGGATGGTGAAAATAAAGAACAATCAATGGAGCCTATCAAGGAAAACCCACATGCTTACTGAAAGGAATATGGGGAAGAACTTACCTTATGAGTTAATTCTCACTGAACTGTCTCCTACAGAGCTTCATGCACTTTGTGCACTATCAGCAATGGGGACCAGAGGGGCCACAAGCAGTGGCATAGAGAGAACACCATTGTCTCTCTTTTGAAGAGATGATATTGTTATAACTGCCTGACCACTTTGAGTCTGGCAGCCTAATATGTCACTTTAAAACTGAGGTTTCAGTTCTGCAAAGTTCACATGATTTCTGGGAAAATGGAATCAGAAAAATTCATATGATATGCTTAGCACACCACTTGCCAGTGCAGGCTTTGGTCAGAGCACGGCATTTCTCAGGTCTTTCAGAACTGCTTAGATGTGTCACAAATGCCCTTCATCACATTCAACCTGTTAATGCTTAGCAATTATTAAAAATCTATGAAATTTTTATAGTTAATATTCTAGAATTGCATGCTTTTGTTAAGATTTTGAGATTTGAGTCTTGTTTGGTTTTGACTTTTTGACTAAGGAAGTAGAATTTCCCTCTTCGGAGAGTACGGTAAGGAACTAACATCCCTCTTGCTGAGAACACAATACTTCCTTAGATGATTTCACAGCCTCAAACACCCATAATTTACATGCTTGTCTTAGAAATTCATGTGACACCTAATCCAAGCCTATGGGCAAGGGAGAGAAGTAAAGTAACCCATTGTGAGTTGATAAACTCTGCTTTTATGACTACTGCAAAGCTGACTCTGCAAAGTTGCCTTCTTGCCTTAGGTAAAGTCAGATTCAACACCTGTCTTGTACAAAATAGTTAATTTAGAGCAAACAGACTGGGGTGGTTTGAATCAATCTTTTACTCACACGTTAGATGGAGCATGTCGCTGCAATTATTTGAACGGGGCCTCCGGGAGCTGTATGAGTTATTTCCTGGGGTTCACTTGCGTGCGTTACCGCCGATAGCTTCCCGAGGTTTAACTCGGGGAGGTCACGGCAAAGTAAGGCACAGAGGGAAACAGCATCCAGGTTCTCACCTTCCCGACCCGAGCCCCGAAGAGCCCCTGTTTGGCTCTAAACCCGGCGGAACGGACGGAGCCGGCGGGGCGGGAGCGGTGGGAAGCGGCCCCGCCATCCTCCTGTCCCTCCGGAGCCCCGCGGTCAGCCCCGCGCTCCTCGGTCAGCCCGGGGATACCGGGACAGCCCAGAGATCCAGGGACAGCCCAGGGATCCCCGGAGGTCGCAGAGCTCCCCGGACAGCTCAGCGCTCCCGGGATAACCCAGCGTTCCCGGGACAGCCTAAGGAACCCCGGACAGCCCAGCGCTCCCTGTACAGCCCAGGGATCCCGGGACAGCCGAGGGATCCCGGGACAGCCCAGGGATCCAAGGACAGCCCAGCGCTCCCCGTACAGCCCAGCGTTCCCGGGACAGCCCCCGCTCTGCGGGTGGCCGCTGACCCGGGGCGGGCGGGGGGCAGCCCGGCCTCCCGGGCACCCGGCGGGGCGGGGGCGGTGCGGGGTGACCGCAGCAGCCGCTGTGCCCCGGCGGCGGAGCAGCTGCGGCCGCCGCTGGGCGCGATGCCGCTGCAGCAGGGCTCTGCCCGGATGCGGCAGCGCACGGTCCTCCTGGTGGGGATCGTGGTCCTGCTGGCCGCCCTCGTCCTCGCCGTCGTGCTGGCCTCTCTCCTGACCCACGGAAGGCAAGAGGTCAGTCCCCGAATGCTGAAGTGGAAGGACAAGGGGACCACTAAGAACTTGCAAGAAGTCATGCTGGGAAGATGCTACAACTACATCACGGCGCAGCACCCGGAGCTGGGGTGAGTAGAGGTCTGGGTCATGCCTCAGGTGTCAGGTGAACAGCACTGTCTCTCGCCTCCACCTGGCCACGAGCGCTGCATTCGCAGTGGCAGGGAGATATCGGAGGGTTAAAAACCCTTGTTTTGTGGAAAAATGTACAGACAGAAACTCGGTCCCCCAGTGGTGGCTTTTTAAGGAAACTACCTGCAGAGGCTATTAAAGTAACTCTAATCCTAGGTCAAAGCAGAATCATAAATGGATTTTGCAACTTCCCTAATGCCAGCTGAAATAAAAGCTGAATTCTAACAGGTTTGAGTACATGGAGGTGAAGCAATTTGTGGTAAAGCTGATCTGACAAAATCCTGTAATGTGACACTGCAGTCCTGTAACCGGAACTACACAGGAGGGAGGGAAAGAGAAGGTTCAACACAGATTTACAGGACAGACAAAAAATGTTAGAAAAACATTGAAGAGTATCTTGGGGTTATCCAAAACTGGTTTTAGCATTTGGATAAGACTTTTTGATGAGCTCAGAGAGCTTGCATAGAGAAACAGAGGTGGATCACAATACCAGTTCAGCAGTCCCTGGAAACACCTTCCCCCGGAGGTGGTCCTTGTACAGCTCATCACAGCAGGTACTGCAATACCCCAGGCACACCATCCCTGCTCTCCTGCAGAAGAGATTCTATTGGACCCAGGTCTGCAACAGTGTATTTGAGCTGAGAACTCATTTTCTGATCCTCTTCCTTGCAGAGAAAGGCAAATTATGGAATAAGGAGTGCCCCGGGCCCCCCAGCAGGTCCTGGGGACACCCAGACCCTCAGGACAGGATCCAGAGCAGCCAGGGTCTCTCAGCAGGGAACCATCCCTCCCTTCTGTGGCACCAGCCACTCTGCTTTTTGTCTGCAGTGAGCCTCTGGCAGAATTTTCCATCACCCCAGGCTGAGTGCTGTGGAGCTGCCCCACACCTTGGCCAGGTGACAGAACCATCCTGGTCTTTGTCCCAAAAAAGGCAATTGCCACCTCTTGTTTTCATGACATTGAGCTGATGGGAACAAAGCTACAGTTTGAACAAAGTATGTAGTTTGCTTACATTTGGGTTTCTTTTGGCTTTGGATATCCTGCACTGTATGAAAAAGCTGATCTGCAGTATTTGAAGGGTCACGTGGAAAATCATGGCCTGAGCACACACAGGCTTGTTCATGCTTTCTTTACATTAAATAATTGTGTGGCTTTAGTGAGGGGAAGGAGGATTCTTTTGCAAATAAACTTTAAAAGCTCCTGAAACTTGAAAAATCATATATGTTTCTAAAAGCATAAATTATTGAATAATTATACACTCAATATTTAAATCTGAACTTGTTTCAAGCCTAATAGTCTTTATTACATGGGCTCATTTCATTCAAATTGGGGTGCTGAAGATGTGAAAACCACTTTTGTGTGACTATGCTTTCATCCATGGCCATGTGTGTTTTCACTGACAACACAGTCTGAATCTGGACCACAAATATCTCTAGGAATGATTTGTTGAGGCAATTAATTCAAGGACAGTTTTAAAAATATCATAAATCCACAATCTCAAGCTTTCTTAAAAGTTTGTTATTACAAAGTGCAATATTTTTGGCTATTCATAATCCAACAGTGCTTAACACCTTTGTGGCTGTGAGCTCACTTTCTTTCAGATTAATTGACTTCTCTATAGTAGGACTCTTTTTTGTTTTGTTTTATTTTATTTAAGAGACCTTTTTTTCCTAAAGCATAGAGCACAGAGGAAGGAAAAATATGCTTGTTTATGTACATCTGAAATGTTCAGAGGTTTCCTGAATGGAGAATTAAATGCAGGTTCTTTTCTGGGAATCAAACCCAAGATTGCTCATTTCTGATTGCGCTGAGCTCCGTGCAGTTTGTGATGTAACCAACCACTTCTGCCACTGGCACTTTCTGATAATGAGCTGGCTGCCTGTAGAACACATCAGAGAGTGGGATCTTTCATCCCTCTCTCATCATTAAGGTAGGCCTTGGATCCTCTGTTGTATGGGATCTGTGGTGCACTTAATCAAAGAGAAGAGTAGGAACAGGGAACTGAACTGATGGGCAGTCTTATGAGCTGGGCAGGCTGTGCCCTGTACTCTGCCAGGACTGCTCCTGCCACTACTTCCCACCCATGGGAACATTGTTATTTTGGTTAGATAGCTTCTCATTTTCTCATAAACTTGTCCATATTCTGTTCTTGCCCTTTTAATCTTACACTGACACGTGCACTTTTTAAAAATTATCTGCTTTTAGTAAACTCATGGAGATTTCCTTGTATTTCTATGTTTTTTTATATCAGAGTCACTAAGTTCCACCTTTGATGATATTTTCTGAAGATAAAATCTATTCACTGTGGTAGTTAGTGGTATTTACTACCTTTTGGAGGGCCATATTTCAAATTGGAAGAGCTGGCAGGTTTTGAAAAAAAAAAGGAGATTGTTGACATATCACTATGGATATTATACTGTTCCTAGTTATCACAGGTTATATGATATATGATGTTAATATTTTGTTCCTACATCTGGTTTGTCTCTCAGCATTATACTGTTCCTAGTTATCACAGATGGCTTTAACAGAGTTCTACAGCCTCCATTTAGATCTGCTTTTGCATCTGTGTGCTGTAAATCATTTAAGAAGGTCTCTGACATGTTAGTGTACACCTTCACTATCACAACTCTTTAATCCTTGAGCTCCTTGCACTCTCCCTCATCTTACTGGAGCCCTTATACCATGCCCAGCCAGCTCGCTCTGGTTGTGCTCTTCTCTTTTCCAGTACAATCTTTGGGCTGAACCCAAGCCCAGAGAGGGCACTGAAAGGCTCTTGCTGTCTGGTGTCAAGTTTTGTAAACACTTCATACAGTCAGAATTTATCCCGTTGATTTGCTTTTTCTCCAAATTCATCAAAAGTCTGTATTGAACTTGCTCACAGAAGGACATTTCTCTGCTACTGTATTACAGCATCTGCCAGTAATAATTGTGTTCAACTGCTTTTGTGCAATACAATCCTCAGGTTTATTTCTGCTGCTGGCTGGTAACGCTTAACATTTGTACACATGCAATTTCCTCAGTCTTCCTGCATAAACTTTGTCATGACAAAGTTCATGAGGAAGAGGAAGAGAATACCAAACATTTCAATGAAGCATTTTCAATATTAGCCCTATTTTTTAGGAAGAAATGTGGGTGGTGGAGCAGTGGGCTCCCTTCATACAGATTCACACACCTACATACTGACAGTAAAGAATAATATTTCTCTTTTGATGTCCTTGGAAAATACTGGCTCCAAAGCAATACTTTGTCAGAGCTTGGTAGTCTTACATTTTTTCAACATTAACAGAAGCTAGAAGTTCTTATTTCACTAGTCGTGTAAAAATCCCGTATGGCCATCGGTATGTATGGTAGTTTTGGCTGAGTAAAGCCAAAAGCAGTTTGGTCTGAAGAAATAATTTGACCTCCAATTACTTCGTCCTCTCCTTCCCAGCAATACGGACTCCCTCTTGTGGCTAAGGACCGGCTCGCAAGGCTCACCTCGCCTCCTGCAGCGCCAAGTTTCCAAGAATTTATCCCTGGTACGATCGGAGCGGGGAGCGCTGCAGGCTCACCTGCGCAGGTCAGGGATTCAGCAGATCCCTGCTGACAGAGAGCACTTGTGCTGACACCGAAACTCAGCCATCACTCGCAGGATGCTGCGTATGATGGTTTGGCACCTCTGTACCTGTCGGGGCAGAGAAAGTGGCAACAGCTGTAGCCTAAGTTAACTGGTTTAGGTTTCCTCTTCACCACGTTTGAATTGGCAGGCTGAGATCAGGAACCAGCAGCACTCTGTGACCTGGGGAAGGAGTGGAGAAGACACTTATCTTAAAGGTCATAGTCACTGATGCCCAAAGCATAAATGAGGCCCTTTTTTGCATGTAGAAATAACTGAATTTTCATTTACAGCTTGAGAGGATTTTCATTCTCAGCTAATGACTGCTCCCCCCTCACATCTGCAGTCAATTCTTGGTCTTTAATTCACAGAATCACACAATGGGTCAGGTTTGAAGGGACTACAAAAGGTCAGTTGGTCCAACCTCCATGCCCAAGCAGGATCATTCTAGAGCACATTACACGGGGTTTTGTCCAGAGAAGCTGGCAAGGACCTACTATTTAAAAATTGTTTGAAGTCAAACCAGCTTTTTTTTTGTTTTGTTTTGTTTTTTTTGTTTGTTTGTTTGGTTTTTTGTTTGTTTTTGTTTGTTTGTTTTTGTTTGTTTGTTTTTGTTTGTTTGTTTTTGTTTGTTTGTTTTTGTTTGTTTGTTTGTTTTTTTTTGGTCTAACTTCTGACAGGAAGAGAGCACCAAGGACACAGACAGGGGGCAGTTTCAGTAACACATATAACTGCAATGGCCAAACAATGCCACCATGCCTGACTTTGCACTAAGCAGTGCAAAAACCTGATGGTGAAGCTGAAAGTGTAAAACTTCAATACATTTTTCATGCAATTTTGTGTGGACACAGAATATGTTTCCCCCTTAAATATAATTAGATCAACCAATGTTGTTTTTATCATTAATGGCAAGTTCTGTTGTAACAAATTTTAACATTCTATATTTCCATTAAATATAGCAAGAGTTGGTGCATGTCCAGGAGATCTCTGTCTCCTGACTGCACAGTCATGAATGCATTTTGCCTTCCCATTCCTTTGCAGCCTGTGGAGATGGAGATATATTTTGTCAAAAAGAACATATGGACCATGATTTTGTGTGAGATACTATTGCATTCACAGCATGATTTCTTCCCAAAAGAAATCTGGAGCTTGTTGTATGCTTACTTTTGCATTTTGCCTTCATGCTTTACTGGGCATTTTTAATCTAATTTCTTTGTGTTTGTTCACTGATTGTTAATGCTTTCACATCAAGCATGGTACTAAATAACCATGATTAGATTCAGTGTCACAGAAATCCATGTTTTATTTTTTATACACCACAATATTATACTGACACTTACCTGAGATTTGTTTTTTCATTGGGAAAATACATGAAAGAAACCATTACTGAACCAGTCTTCTGAAGAATACAAGTTACTATCCAATTATAATGCATCAGACCCTCTTAGAGTGCTCTGCAGATTTCTAAAGCTTCCTAATCTGAAATCCATCAAACTGCAAAGGACTTAGTGTTTCTTTGTTTGTAAGAATACACTTTCTAAAAAAAAAATCTGTTATCGTTGCTGTGCCATCTTTTTTGGTCCCAGAGCAAACAAAAGGCTTTATTTGCATTGTCTGTGGAAAAGGACACGGGTCTGGTGACAAGCTGAATGTGACCCATCAGTGAGCCCTTGTGACATGAGCCGAGCAGGCTGCATGAGAAGGAGCATTGGCAGCAGGGGGACAGAGGGGACCTGTCCCCTTGGCTCAGCCCTGGTGAGATGCATCTGGAGTGCTGGGTCCAGTTCTGGTCTTGTCACTACAAGAGAGTCAGGGACACACCTGGAACACATCTGGTGAAGGACCATGAAGATGCTTGAAGTGTCTGAGATACAGAGAGGTGTTGAGAGTGCTGAGACTGTCCAGCCTGGAGAAGAGAAGGCTCAAGGTGATAAATACCAGATGAGCGGAGTAAAGAAGAGAGATTCACGTTTTCCTCAATGGCATTCAGTTGCAGGACAAGAGGCAATGGGCATTAATTAAAGTACAGAAAATTCATTTCAACATAGGGAAAAAATCAGGGTTTTTTTACTGAGGGTGATCAAAGACTGGAGCAGGTTGACTGGAGACTTTGTGGAGGCTCCATCCTTGGAGACAGACATTCAATACTAGATGGATCCTGGTCCTGAGCAGCCTTCTCTGAGACAGAGGTTGGACTAGATGATCACCAGAAGTGCTTTCCTTGTCTTTAATTTCTTAGGAAATTCTTTTATTTAAGAAGTCCTCTGGAAAACTGGGACAAACAGCAATGAAGAAACGTTTTGGCTCATCTCTAATGAAAATGATGTTGATATTTTGTTCCTACATCTGGTTTGTCTCTCAGCATTAAGATGAGCATGGTAGCATCATAATAACAGACTGCTTATTAAAATACCCAAGTCCTAACATTTGTGTATGCCATTATATTCCCCTCCCTATTTCATGTGCTTGAGTGTTGACTTTAATACCTTTTCTATGTTAGCCTTTGTTATATGAAACATGAATTGCTCTGCTTTTCATTTCTTCTATCCTTCAATGTTTATAACAATGGGATTTTTTATAATTGTTTTTCCCTAAATTGTATACAAGTGACTTTGACTGTTCTAGTAATCTCAAGGTAGCAAAGATATCATTATAAATATTAACAATTGTTTGAGTCTTACTTAAAAGTACACGTCTATTGAAATATACTATACTGATCTTTA
>VWYO01020531.1:136985-156948 GCA_013400275.1 Rhadina sibilatrix | reverse complement strand
GCCTCACCTTGAGTGCTGGAGGCTGTTCTGGGTGCTACAATGTAAGAAAATATTTATTAGAGTCCACAGGAGGGCAGCAAAGAAGGTGGCTGAGGTCAATTGATCTCTTCAACCTGGAGGAGACTGAGGGAAGATATCATTGGAGTCTACAACTTCCTCAGGAGGGGAAGGGGAGGGGCAGGCTCTTCTCTCTGGTGACCAGTGACAGGACCTGAGGGAATTGGCTGAGGTTGTGTCAGGGGAGGTTTAGGTTGGATATTAGGCAAAGGTTCTTCCTGCAGAGAGTGGCTGAGCACTGGAACAGCTTCCCAGGGAAGTGATCACAGCACCAGCCTGAGTTCAAGAAGCATTTGGCAATACTCACAGTCACATGGTGTGACTCTTGGGGATGGTGCTGTGCAGGGTTGGGGTTGGACTCAATGGCCCTTGTGGGCCCCTTCCAACTCAGCAGATTCTGTGATTCTGTGATATGAAGGTAAGAAGTGAAACAGTGGGATATCTCTTCCAGATAGACACAATGATACCATTGCCAAGCATGATTGTGGAAGGCTTGACAACAGCTGAATAAAATTTTACTTTCGCAATTCTCTGGAGGCAAAAGATTTTAAGGAGTCTAAAATGACATTTCAAATTAAGACTTCTTAGCCTCAGGCAAAAGAGCCTTTCTCTTGTATTCAGCTTATAGTTACAAAACTTATTAACATATGTGGATTCCAAAGCTGTAAGAATATGAATGAATTGAGAGCTTACGTATCAGTGGCTGTGTATGTGTTAATAGTAGTTAATATGTCACACTCTGAAGAGCATGTGGGTGTTTGTGGTTAAAAATTAACATTCTTTTGAGTAAAGATCCTATTTTGAAGGTCACAGCTTCTGCCTTCATATTCCCAGCCTCCTCCAAGGTATTCCACAGCTTTATTTTGCTGATTCAGCTGTTTAGAAACACACATGTACATACCTATGGAGTTTTTGTTGTTTGTTTTACTTCATCTTGGATGGTTAAGATGGATAACTTCAGGAATCTGTTTAAATGGCCACACAGAGAGTTGAACTGGTGCTATCGAGCCAGGGACTGACCTTCAGGAACAGACAGGGAGGGAGGAAGAAACAAACAGCTGCAAATCTTCAGCAAATAAATGTGTGATCAGAGCATGGAGGATGCATCTTGACTCCTCTTGATTTAACTTAAATTATGTCCTTGATTTAACTTAAATTATGTATTTGCTAGTAAATTAAATAAGGCTGGGACTGTTTTTTAGCATAAACACCAACCAACATGGAAGGATCTGCATTCCTGTCGTTTAACTCTGTCTCACTTAGAGCTG
Source organism: Rhadina sibilatrix (assembly GCA_013400275.1). Taxonomy (NCBI): domain Eukaryota; kingdom Metazoa; phylum Chordata; class Aves; order Passeriformes; family Phylloscopidae; genus Rhadina; species Rhadina sibilatrix. The sequence continues at coordinate 155,623 of VWYO01020531.1, read as the reverse complement.
ACAGCATGTAAGACTGTTAGCATGAACGGAGGATTTCTAAATATTGAGCTCTAGCTGGAGTGGTCTGAGAAAACACTAATTATTGGTTTGTTTGGTTTTCTTTTTTTTTTTTTTTTTTTTTTTTTTTTTTTTTTTTTTTGTTTTCTTAAATGAAATATACAGGATTATATTTTGGTATCTGAAAACATCCACTTGCACATGCATCTAGCAGTAGATTTCCTTCAGATTTTGACCTTCTGCTCCTTCCCTGTCTGCTTAGACGAAGGAAATTATATGAGAAAATAGTTTAAAATGCTGGAGTTCTTGATATTTCAGAGCTCAGGAAATTAATGAACATTTCTGGCTCACCATTTTGCTTCTCTGCTTATAATAGCACACCACCAATAAGAGCCAGATTTAAAATCCAGCCATGTTTTCCATGCACCATTTCTAGGTTTCTGCATTAGTGTCACAAATGCAGTGTATGTCTTCAAACAAGAAGTAAATAGGAGACAAATTTTTAAAAAAAGGAGTTTTGTAAAAAGAATGAGCTGTCTAAGCCAGCTGATGGAGTTCACTCAGATCTGCTGTTTTCTTCTGGGACATGGCCCATTGTTTTTTACAGGGGATTATGCTTTTAGTTTGAAATAGGTTTAACATGGTCATCAATTAGTTTTTGTTCAGATGTTCAGCCTGAATTGCATTTCATGAAGATGATGATTAAAAAGAGGAGAAGAGGTATCATTTTTCTCTTCTTTCAAAGTCCTGCAGTATCCTGGCATTTGTAGCATTGTCATTGATCTCACTGTCATTGCCTAGTACTGATAGTAAAGTTATTTTTCCAAAGCTTATCCAGCTCAGCAGGAACCAGCAGTTCAGCAAGGGAAACCTAAATTGACCACAGGGGAGAAGCACTAAAATAAATAATCAACACTGACAATAAAAGTCAAAGGTGTAGAGGAAGGAGGCATTCTGTTTCTCGTCCTTCAGCAGCCAGCTCCTCCGATGAACATCAGACTGCAGAAACCATTATAGAAAGATGGTTTAAATCACAAAAAGATACCTTAAACAAGTACTTCTGTCAAAAAGAAAAATAAATGAAGCCACTAAATGACTCTACTGAATCTTAAGTCTGAAGCAATCCTTATTTGAGAACAGCTGCTTCAAAATATGAGTTTAACATGGTGTCAGGCAATTGTTCTTTTCTTACTCATGGGAATATATATCAGAAGTATGGTTTCAGATATTTGTAGCCTCATCCACTTCTGACTGTGATTTACCAACTAAACTGAGAGTTTCTAGAGGAGACTAAAGACTGATAAACAAATTTCAGGTAACTTTGAGCACAAAGATACATTATGGTCAAGGCAATTGGTAACAGAAAGATCTTTACTTCTCACAAGAAACCAAAGCCCTGACTACTGAGGCAGATTAACGCTGGACAAGTACTTGGACTAATGGGTCTTGAATAGTATCAGATTAACATTTAGTCATTTAGTAAGACCTTACTATAGATTTTTTTCTGTTTTTCTTAATCTATTTTAGTTTTTTGGAAATTTTGACAATAAATTCATAATTTAGATATCTCTATATTTGCATTTTTCATATCATCAGAGTTAAATAGGCCTTCTTGACAAAGTGTGGTTAAAGAGTAAAGCTTTTAAATAGATTTAAATGTGGTTTTTACTCCTGAATTAGACAAAGAAATTGACATCAGTGGAAATGTAAGATGAAGCCCTTCAGGAGACACTGTGGATGAGTCCTCTGGAAGTTTGAAAGGTTGAAATATAGAAAAAAAATCAATAGATAGAGGAGACAAAGTTGTGCGAGAGCACTCAGTCTCAAAGGTCCTCAATGACTTCAGCTTTTGTGTAGTTTAGTGGTAAATCAAGTTTACTGGGGAGCTCTGGAGAGTTAAGACTTTGAAAGATTGACCTTCTCATGGTATGTCAAGTATTTATACTCATGTAAATTCAGTTTTAAAAAGATTGTGCATATGTCTTGATGAAATCCACTGTTCAAGTTTACTGAATAGGAATGAAGAGCTGATGTGTACACAACCACTCTGGGATTTTACGCTGGTTGAAATATACAAAGAAACTTTTGATAGTGTTTTAGAAATCTTTCAGAACAAAATGTGTGTGGCAGGGTTGAGGAGATGACAGAGGGGCAAATATCTCATTGCTGTTTTCCTTTACTGCTCTTCTGAAATTGCAGACCTGTACAGAATTGTTCTCATTCCATTTTTGTACTCAGGGAAATATAGACTAAGGATGGGGATAATAGAGGCTAGGACGTAAGAATATCAAATATATAACATCTGTTGCCAAGTTCCTTCTGTCCATTACTGGTAGAAACTTGTCTTCATGCAGATGTATGAAAGGAAGTGTAAAAGCTTGTAATTGCTGCAGTGTCTTGGTTTGGAAAGACAGATATCTACCAGGGAAACTGGAGTTCCCTTAGAATGGCGAATGTAAACCCCCTGCCAAATTATAAATTTGCAATCAAGGGCTTTCAGGCAAAGATTTTTGGGAATAGGAATAACAGTTCTTTACTAGGAATATTAATAATACAAATATAGTAGAAAAAAACAAAACCACCCACCCAAACNCCTCTCTCCCACAGATGAAAATAGAATACACATATTTGGCTCCACAACCCAAGACATGCAGCTAACAAAATATATATTACAGTTGCTTTTGATAAATTACCATCTCAAATGAAAAGTGTTAAGTGACATAAATTTTAGAGATGGGGATAATGTCAGCATCAGCATTCTGAGGCTCAGAAGCAGGGCATCAGTCTTCAGGTACCAGTATATCAACACAACTTCACACACCTGTCCATCCTCCTGTAACTTCTCTTGTAATTATGGTTACTGTTCAGCAGGAAATTAGATGGTCTACAGCTAGCAACCTTAAAAAAAATCATCGACTGCAACACTAGAAACCATGTTCATATCATAACAACTGAGTTTTATTAAGACTATATTCAATTAACTGCACTTAGATATGTATCAACCCCTTTTTTAGCGTATCTAAATGAGATCATATGATTTTCATGGATAAATGAGGCTCAAAAATCCCTGATATTGAAAGGTGCCATAAGAAGAAACTGATCAAAAAGAATACACTTGGAATACACTTTCCTTGCAACCAGAGTGAGAAGTTACTCCAGGTTCTACCCTTTAGTTTTAATAGGTGGAATCTAGTAAACCTATTTAATAGGTGGAATCTCTCCTTAAGAGTTTAAACAAAAATGTTGCTTCTATTTGAGCCATCAAAACACACCACTCAAGGAGAAATTATGGCACTTGAAATAGAAAGTCATTATTTTGGGAGTCCTGCATAAGCGTGCCAGAATTTTATCCTATCTAGTAAACCTATTTAATAGGTGGAATCATCTTATTTTTGTCAGAAGTAAGACAAAACATTTTCCCTCAGAAGTAAGACAAAATTCTGCCTTTTCTGCAAGATGGATATAAACATACTTATTTTAGTCTTTGTATTGCTACAGGAAGTCAAACATCCTGCACAGCCACCAGCAATGGTGTAGAGAGACATAATGTAGGAAACATGAAAGGTAGAGCTCACTTTCCATGGATTATCCAACTGCTGGATTTTTTTTCCTTTTAGCTTACAGATCTTCAATAGGAACTAATTTTTTAATGTGTATCATGAATTATTTTTCTGCATCTCAACATATTCTGTATCCTGGTCATGTAGGGTCACAAGTGCTTTTCTCTCAACCTCATTGCTTAAAATAGTGAACTCAAGGAAGCTTCAAAAAATGAAAAAAATACTACTCCTGTTTTCCTGCTTTGTAATACACTGAAAGGAAGAAGGAGTTATAAATCCCCAGCCACAGCTCAGAGGATTTCCTTTAAGTATTCTGATTCCAGAGGAAGAAACATATTTTTTCCTGCAAAAATTTGGAATTAGTTAACTAAATATCCAGCTTGCTTTCTCCCAGTTTGGTTTGGGTTTGGTGGGGTTCTTTGGTGTGTTTTGGTTTGTTGGTTTTTTGGGGGGTAGGGATTTCTTTCTGTTTTTTAATTAGTCTTCATGGAGAAAAAAAAGGAAGAATGCATTAGGTATTTCCTGAGTTGCTTCAGTAACTGAAGGAACATTGTATCTCCCAATATCTATCAAGTTACTTTTCAAGGATTTTTCAGTTAAAGCTGAAATATTTTTACAGCTTTCAAGGGGTTACGTAAGGCAATGAATTGATAGTTTGTCAGTGCTCTCTTTTAAAACTGTCAACACGCACATAATGAAGCTAAAATTAAACAATCACAATAAAGGGAAAATCTCACCTCAGACGTGACAAGAAATCACAGAAAAATGTAACTGCAATATTAGAAGATGACCTTCAACTCTTTTGCTTTATTTCTGGAAAAACAGCCCATATTTATGTCTTGTAGCTTTGTATCATTAAAACTGATACACATCTGTTCCATAACTAATCATCTGGAAAGGCCAATTAAAAAGAGTAGCATAAAATGGTTAATTTAGTATCTTTCATCAATGTAGCAATGAAGTAGTAACTAATCATAGGTACATCTTAAAATTAAATTAGGGAGCAACTTGGTATATTAAAACCCAGCTCATCCTTACCTGTCACCATTTGATACCATTTCTAGTTATTCTTCCCTGCTAGTTTCACAGTGGTTTTTCTGTTCCCTTTTCATCTCAGTCAAATTCCTTTCTCATTTGTACCAGTGTAAATCTGAAATAAACCCTTTACATTTAATTGCATTATTCTTGATTTACTTTAGTGAGCCTGAGAGTGGAATTTGACCCTTTTTCTTTAGCAGTAATCAAACTGTCCTTCTTAATTTTGAAAAAACACAGAATCAAGCTTGGGTAAAAAAAAACCTCTTCAAAGTTTGAATAGACTAAGTTTTCTTGTTAGGAAGAGACATCCATTAAAGAAGACACTGTTCCACCTTCCTACTTTGTAGGAAGGTGCTGCACTGAAAGGCCTGGGATTTTAAATTACCTGCCAAATAGAGTTTAAGTCTGAACGCCTCAAAAGTAATCTGATCCTGCAAAGGGAGGAAAAGGAAGTAGTTGCTTTTATGTGGTATCTTCCTGACAGTGATCACTGAGGAAGACTTCTTGTGCTGTACCTGCAGTCAGCTGTGTGGTTTGTTGGCAACAAGATTCTGTGGCACCTCAAGGTTTCTTGAGTGACTCTTGCCCAGCAGCCCTATGGGCCCCAGCAAAACATCATGGCTGTGGTTGTGCTAAGGTCACCAACAACACCCCTCAGCAGTATGAAATATCCTTTGTGATTGAAAGGGGTATTATAGGGACAGAAAATCAAATGCAGTGTTTATATTCAGAAGAAAAATCATAAAGTAAAATTATTTAGCTTTTGAGCTATCAATGAAAATATAGGCTCTAACTTGTTTTCATTGATTCTCCTCTCATTTTCCTGAAATGTTTCTATACAAGTCCAAGCAGATTGTAACTCTTGTCAGTAAAGAGAAATAAATCAGTATATTTGGCAGATAAAATTTTCAATAAGGAAAAATCTTTTTAGGAAAGCTTTTTCTTCTCACCGAGTCTCTGAAGGGGTTTCCCTATTTTCCTGAAAGCTATTCCCTTTGACATAATTTCAGAGTGGCTACCCAAAATCTGAGCCTTACCTGACATTAATTCGTCTGAATATACAGATTGTTTAGAACACTTCTTCTTCTATTATGATATCTAGAGATATCATAATAATACAGGATTTTTTTAATCTGCCCTAGAAATAACTTTTTATTTTCTCTGTTTATTAGCTATTTTTAAAGCAGGCACCCAAGAACCTGGTGGAAATTGGTTAGGACTCCTTAAGGCTCTTGTACCCAAAGCTCTTAAGAGTTTAAATAAAAATGATGTTTCTATTTGAACCATCAAAATATAGCACTTAAGGAGAAATTATGGCACTTGAAATAGAAAGTCATTATTTTGAGAGTCCTGCATAAGTGTGCCAGAATTTTTTCCTAAATAATTTTTTTAATTCAAATTCCTGTCAACACTGCCACATATTTTCCCATGGCATAGAGAATGTTAGAAAATTCCTATGCAGAGCTAGGAAGAAAAGGCATTGGACAGATTCTCTACAGCTTAGTGGATCGTCAGTTCTTTATGTGACAAATCCAATAGTCAACCAATTTAAAGAGGAGCTATTTCATCCTCTTCATTGCTAAGAGTAGTAGTAATTGTTTATGTGTTTGAGAACTGTCATCACTCGCAAATTCAAAAAGTAGGATTAATTCATCTACCTTTTGCTGCTGCTGAACTGTGCCTTTGTATTCCTGTAACAGCTACAGGGAGTGTGGTTTTGTATGAGAGGTTAAAATTGCAGGATATTGTTAAATTTTTTTTACTAACAATTTTTTGCAGTACCCTTCACAAAAGTTTATTTTGTTATTGCTGTTGTAGCGACGTCCAAGCAGATGGCCAGCAATGAAATTCAGAAGAGGATCTGGACATCCTGCCTATGCTGAGGTGGAACCAGTGGGAGAAAAAGAAGGGTTCATCGTATCAGAGCAGTGCTAAAATTTCTGGGACAGAACACCAGTACTGGCCTACAGGTGTAAGACATTTATTTTGCCTCTCTTTAAAGAAAAGGAGCCCTAAGCTGCTGTAGCCTGATAGAAAGAAGATTCTGGATAAACTTTGTCCGAGAAGAAAAACTATCTAAGATACCAGAGTACTACTGCACAGTAGTTTTTGTTAGTGGACTGAGACACAATGGTTCATGCAGAACACTTGTCAGTGGACACCTACAGTATCAGAACTATGGCACAAGTGCCGTGTTATTTGCTTTAGGTGTGGGGATGCACAGTAATCAGAAATATAATAAAGCTTTGGTGCGCAAGGGTATTGCCCTTTGGTTCAAGTCTTCTCTGTTATCTCAAGGGCTGAGGAAAAAATCTGTACCATTTCAGTGCAAAGGGCACTGATCAATGCTCACAGGTGATTGAGAAAAGTATCTAAGGACAGGTAAAGAAGAAAAAAAGGAATTTTACAACATTTATATAAGCAGATGTGAAATACACTTTTCAATTCTAAATTAACCTGCCAACCTGAGTGAGTCACAATGTAAATGCTTTCCAGGAGTAGTACAATGTTTCTTGTACCTTGCTGATTACTAGCCTGCTAAACAACTCATGATATACAGATTGGTAAGATCTGAAGACAACAGAGAATTTTCACAGTGGTGGAATTGTTTCATGGGAGATCACAATGATGTTGGGCTGATTTTCATTTTCAGTGTTCACTAAAAAATGAATTATCAGGTTTGTATTAAGGTGTATTTTTCATTTCTCAGCAGTAGGTTGAAGCAAAGGCAACAGATCCTTTTAGCTGCCAGAGAGCTTATGGACCATTTCTTAGGCAATGGGGTACGAAAAATAAGATCTAAAATAAATGGGTTTCTATTCTTTGCCATTTCATTGTGAGTCCTTACTGAGAAGCACCGTAGACCTCAATGCACCCCTTCCAGACATTCAGATACAAGTGTTATTGAACCCTGCTGATTCATACAGTGGTTTTGTTTAATGCACATAGTAGTTGCATAAATATATATATAAATATATTTTTTTTTATAGCTAACACAAGGCGGGTTCTTGTGACTGTTAAGACTGCATTTTTGTCATCCAGACAAAGGAAATGAATTGCATTACTGCATATTTCCACTGAGTTGTAAAATAATCCTTAATCTTAGAATATTTTTATGTTGTGTAGGGAAGGTGGTTCATGTAGTTGCAGTGCCATAAACTTTCTGCCTATTGGAACCATTCTTTCTTTAAAATTGACCCTTTCCCTCCCTGCACAGGGGAAGACAACACTAGAGAGTCACACCATCAAAAACAGTTACTCCTTTCAGGGAAGGGGCTAGTATACCTGGAGATCCAGAGCTTCCCTGAGGAGTGGAAACCTAAATGCTTTGATTACCTGGGCCTGAGTATTGAAATATAAAATTCAGGTACTGCATGTATGTTTCATAGCAGTCATTTACTATCAATTTTTTTACATACTGTGCGAGGCACTTGAATGATTTTTAAGTGAGGTATACAACATTTGTGGTTTTGGATTTCAAGCAGTTTAAAAAAGTTGTAGATACCACCTTAATAGTACAGTTACTTACATTTCTTGTTGACGCTTGTATGGCCTAAATTTGAATACTTAACGCTGTTAAAAAAAAAAAGTAAATATGATTTTTGTTATTTTGTTCAGTAAATACTACAATACTGTATTTTCTGTATTCTTTTATTTTGGGTAACACATTTTTATTTTCATCTGGTTTAAGTCATCTAGCATGAGATTAAAACTGTTCAAAAACTAACTGGTATTAATCTGAAGATACTAACAAACACATTGTCTTGAAGCCTGGTTAAAAACCTGTGGCAAGTAGTCGTTTCCATTTGTGTGGATCTGCTGAGCCCTTTTTCTGATAGGCTGGGGTTAAATTGCAGGCTGTTAATTCTGATAGCAATAACCAAATGTATGCACATATATATGGTGACACTCATTTTTATTAAATAAAAAGGTATCGGTGCACATCATGTAGGAACGTATTTGGTGTGCAATAATTATCATCAGTTTTTCTGGGAATCTTGGAAGTCGTCAGCTAGGGTTCATTCCCAAAGAAGCCATTGTAGAGCTTCTGGAATCATGTTTGAAATAATTTTTATTTCAGAGAACATATTTGAAAACTATACTAAGAAATTTACAAAAATCTACATAGTTCTGCAATAAGTTCAAGGGATATTTCATATAAGTAAAGAAGATGTATATTATTATGGGTTTACAGGTCTGCCCTTCATCTGATTCTCTCCTATTTTTACCCAGGTATGTCATACATGTCATGCAATGGAGCTGACAGAGTATTTGTAATACACATTAGACAAATGTGTCAATAATTTTAAAATCTGATGTTTTGATTACTTTTGGTTTAAGGCCCTTTCACAGCTGAAGGATGTTTGTTAGTATTTGCAGACTAACTTACATGTTATACTCCTTCATAAAATAATAGCAATTATTTTTTTTCATTTTTGTCCACCTCATGTACTTAGGTGGGAGGTTTCACTGGTCTGTGGGGAGCATTGTAGAATACTTCTTCAGATTTTTGCCATGACGTTATACACTGTGGATTATAACATGAGGAGCTGCTGGGTTTATTTAATAAGATTGATAGGCATATGCTTATGTCTGATAAGAACAGCTATCTGAAGAGAAGACTTCCTGCATACTAATGGATATAGAGTGTCTCTTTGGTGTCTGCTTTGATATATTCTGTGGTATGTTCAATTTATCCCAGTAGGCAAAAGTTAATTAAGTAATCTGTTGCTGTTTTGTAATTCCATCTGGTTTTCTAATTTTTTAATAATTAAAATTGCCACATTAAAAATTATACAAACATTAATCTAGAGGTCTGGTAAAATACTGAGATTAAGTGAGAATCCTGTTCTTATATTTTTATAAAGCAGCAGGTTTAATTGATCCAGACCAATAAAATGTCATGTAGCCCTCTATCAGAAGTTCAGTTGAAATGTTTTTCAACAATTCATAAATTTTCATCCAAGTGTCTGAAAGAGTGGTTTTACTAGCATTCCCAATGGTCCTTCATTTGAATCTTACTGAGCAAAATGCTTATTTATAGAATCATTTATCCCAACAGTTATTTTACCTTTTAAACTTCCCTATAAATTTATCTAATACTATTTAAGATCTGTCACATTTTTTCTTATTATTTTCCATTTTAGTGTCAACTGTTCCATAATGTCTAACGCTATCAGTGCTCTGCTTCAGCTCATCCTCCTCCACAGAGAAAAAGGAAAATTTGAATTCTAAGGATTCAAAGCCCATTACTAAGTAGCTTTCAAATCTCATTAAAATGGAACACTAAATCATATATATATGTATGTGTGCTTTATATATATATATTTAGATATATAGATAGATATCACCACACACAGAAATTATTGAAAAAAAAAAAAAAAACTAGCATTTCCAAAGTTATATTCATATATTAAGAAACTGTGGAACTGCTGAAGAGGTGGAATTGTAATTTCATTCACATGTGCATACTAGTAATGAAGTGATTATTTAATTGCTTTCTATGTTTTCCAGAGCATCCCATGATGCATTGGAGTAAGAGAGCACAGATTGTTCACAAGAAACAGCTATTCTGTAGTTTCCTCTTCTTTGCTCAAATATTGTTGTACTTTGTTGAATACCATCCAGGTCTTTTTCAAAGACCGTTTTTTATGGACTTGTCTTATGTACCCAACAGCATTATACTTGAGGGATGGATACACCTTGATTTATTTCTGCTCAGATCATTCCTGTGAAGGGAGTCAATTCTCCAGAGAACACATTATGAAGCAGTTCCTCTTTTTTTTATAATTACCCTTCTCATTCTCTACAGCTTCTGCTGCAGATGATATACATGTCTTGTAAGTAACAACCTACTTCAATTTAGCTTCAGATCAAGCTCATTTTACAACTAATGTGTGTGCTAGAATTCTGGGAGAAAAAATAATACATCACTGTATTTTGAGAAACTGTGGAAACCAAATTAAACTTGCACAAGATGAACAGAATATTGGGCTTTCCAAATACCACCATTTCTCATGTTCAACTGAGTTAAAACCATAAAAACTCACTACACAAGTACCTGAGACAGTTTAGTAGTAAAGCCATTAGTTTGCCATTCAAATGCGGAAGCAATGGAAAAGGAAGGGGTGAGCTGGTTTGTCAGTGAGCATGGAAGAGATATTCTTTTCTTTACAGTGAAAATAGTTCCAAGGAAAATGAGAATATTTCTATATTCTATTAGAGAACCTCTTGGATAAGCAAAAGAAACTAAATTTTAACACACATCATTTCATTTGTACAGGACCTGTAACAAGGTTTTGCAAGCAGTTGTCAGGCGCTGGCAGATTTTCACAAAGCAGGTGGGTGACTCGAGCATGGAGAGTAGGCCACGTTGGACCATGGTCCAGTTCACAGATCATCAACAGGGATTTGTACCTTGGGTGCATACAGTGGAGAGAGCAATGGCTGTGCTTTTAGTTTCTGATGCTAAGCAGCAAAGCTTTGTAAAAAGACATTTGACATTCACATAGAAGATATCTCAGCTGCACAAAGTCGTAGTGCCTATGACCACAGTATTAGCCATTAGGAGCAGAACTGGAATAGATCACAAATTTGGCTCAGATCATGGCTCTGATCTCCGGGAATTTATTGCCTCCAGTGAGGAGAAAGACCAGCAACAAGCACTGTTGTTCATAGTAAGATCATTGCAATCCTTACATATGTGCCTCTGCCTTCTTGCAGAGAACTGCTTGAAGCCTAAAAAACTCCATAAATAAATATTACTGACAGACAGGGTAGCATTAACCCTAATTCTCATGTTTTAGAGATTTCAAGAACTGATACCTGCTACTAGTTTCTTTATGGATGTAATGGTATGTTGGGTTTCAGTGTTGGGTTTTTTGGAGTAGAAGGAGGAGAAGGGAAATTATTGAGAAGGGAAGGAATTTCAGTATTTCCAGATGCTCTAAAGATACAGCAAGAAACCTTATGTACAACCTTGAGAGCAATAGTCCCATGTACCAGTGGCACTGAGTGAAAACACATGAGGTCTTCCTTCATGCCCAGCTGTATAATTTTAAACTAAAAAGAGTCATCAGAACCACTAGCTTCTCTCTAAATCTACATGAGTCCATGTTTCATCTCATGGATGGTTTATGTCACTCCTTAGGGAAAAAAGGCTTGAGCCACAGGCAGCATTTTGAGGCAGAACAGTGCACCAGTAGTGTTCTTTCAGAAGCCAAATAAGACAAAGCAGGATGTAGATAGTGTAGAACTGAGAAAAACAAATCAATTTAATTTTATCAGAGCAGCCAATATCCCTACAGCTGGAGCACTGATAAAATATTCAAGCTTGTGAGCTGATTGGACTTGATATAAACAATGTCATAAATCCAAAGCTGTGCTTTAACTACCAGTTTATTGTCAAATCTTAAGTGATTTTCTTGATTTTTTAATTTTTTATGGGGAAGAAACACTTAAGCATGCCAAGTAGAATAAAGCATCTTTCTGACAGGAATTGAGTCTCATCTCCTGACACAGTTCTTTCCCGACCAGAATAGTTGCTCTCCTGTGAACAACTCATTTTAGTGGGTCTCATGATGACTCCACAGGACATTTCACACTTTTTAACACAATTCTCTTTCCCTTGCAAGATTTTTCAATACCTATATCCTGCCTTACACTTTATCCTTTGGTTCTTCACCTCTGACTTAACTCTACATTCTCACTACTTTACTTTCTTGCACTCCTTTGACTTATGTGTTATCATGACCACTTTTAGTATTACTCAAAATAATCCTCTATCTAGAAAAAAAACCCAAAAAACTCCACTTGATTTTTCCTCTGTACGTGGGTTCATAGAACTATTTGAAAATAGATATTCCTGTTATTGACTGGATTCTGTCCATATGAATTATCAAGCTAAATGCTGAATCTCTTGGAAACATTTTGCTTAGATATTGTGATCAAAAAAAAATTCTAGTCTCTTCAATGAAACACTTGTCCTAGATATATTTACAAAAGCAGTGAAAGGACTTTTAAAGATAGACCTCAAGACATTACTCTTAATTACATCCATTTAACTAAGCAGATAATTTTACCCAATTAATTAATATGGATGCCTGTTGTTTCTGTGGTCTCTGGGAATACAGTGTTTAGGGATATTAATTAAACTCTTCCCATGCAGTTTGCATTATTTCCTTTGGTGTTGCTCTTACTTGAAAAACAAAAATACTGTTTTGTTAATTGCTAATGTTAGCTTGAAAGAAATTTGGTTTATTGTCTGCTTGGGTGGCACAAAGTTTCCTCAAACATCTAGAAGCTGTTAGTAAGAAATATTACTTGTTCCTATCTAGCTTTTTTTGGACTGCTGGTTATATTATTAGACCCATTTTTTTTTCAGTTTCAGTAAGAGTTGTTAATTTTTATTTTTTTTGTGAAGTAGCAAAAGATACCGTAATCTGAGTGTCAGATTTGACTACATGTCATCAACATTGTCTTTTATTAAAGTTTTTCAGCTTTAAAATTTCCAGCTCTGACTTGCCTACAAGTTCATCAGGAAATCAACACTGTTTTAGTGGCAAGGTGAAGCTTTCCAAAAGAAAATGATGTGCCTTTCATGGATATGTGGGCGTTTTCACAATGAACTGTTTCCAGGAGGAATCCTCTTCCTGGAGAGATGAGTCTGGCAGTCTGGGTTACAGAGTGTGGCTGAAAAAACCTAACTCTGTAAAACAAACTATGTGTAGCTGTAGCATCAGTGGAGGAAATTACTTCCAGCTGGGGCCTGAGCCCTCCACAGCCCCTTTCCAACATGGGCTGTGGGCAGGATGAGGCCAGGGCAGAGAAAGCTTGAAGGACTGCAGGTGCCATTCCTGCGTGGAAAGCAAAGAGGCAGTGGCATCTTGCTAAGACTTGCACTCCCCATAAAACAGTGTGACCTTGTGCCAGCCTCTGCCTTGTCAGTGCTGAGCACAAGCCAAGGATCTCCTCAGCAGCCCCACGAGGTCATCACTGTGCAGTGAGCACAGCCTTTGCCTCCTGCAGCCATGCACACACAGCTTGCACGCCCTCACGCTCACCCCCTCCTTCCAGCTGTCAACCATGTATTCTGAGTTTTAGCTGCCTTCTCAGAGCCAGAGCATTCTGTTACCATAAAAGATGACACAAGTTGTTTCACCCTGTATCTCTGCAGCATGCTCTGCAACCTGAAATACTGTGCTTCTCCCAAAGTACTGTCCTCCTCACCTGAAGTGCAGGTGAGCATGTCAGTGAAAGGTGACAAGTGCTCAGGGGTTATCTTGGCCTGCAGATTTCTGCCTGGAGGGAACTAGACATGACAAGAAACCTGGGGAGTGGTTGCAATCTTTTAGATAAGATTCAGATGACTAAATATTTTTCTAAGGATGTAAATTTTCCAGTCTAGAGGTGTCATTAGAAATTGTGGAAGTAGCAAGCAGTTTCAGGTCATGACTTTGTCTCAAATATACAATTAAATCAGGGATTTAGATTGTGGGCTAGATTCCCACAACTAGTAAGATGTGGATTTTGACAAATATGCTGCTATTTTACTAACAACAGTCTGGGCATTAAACATCCTTGCCCATTTATGTTATGTCATTTTTCATCAGCATCATCCTCAGGAATCCAGTTCACCAATATATAGATTTAGGTATACATTTCCCTGGAAATACTTTCTAGGGAATTTGGCTCCTGGAGCTGATGTGAAAAAGCTCTGCATCACAGTATGCTGTTCCCTAACATGATAGGAGTGAGGAGAGGTAAAGCATTCCTGCAGGATGTGAAGTATCTGTGATGAGCATCATGAGCAATAAAGAATGTGCAGACACATATGCACAAAGGAAAGCCAAAGTTTTCTCCCTGCTGCAGAAGAGGAAATCATGAGCAAGACAGTAATGAAATCAGATGAACTCTTCACTGCAGAAGCAATGAAGTGCTGTGTGGAGGCTAGTCTAGCTGTCATCTATTCTAATGGTTTAGAGCAGTCACCTTGTACTTTGGGAACTAAATGATGTATGGAGCTTTTATTTGCCTGGTCCATGTCTTCTCTCCAACCACTGCCTATTGCAGACTGGAAACCTGTCAGCTTTCCACTTCTAAGATAATGTATAAACAACCCAAGGTTTATAGACACAGTTGTTTTAGTAAAAGTTCTGTCACCTCTCTCTACATTGAATAATGATGCTTTGGCTTAGAGAAAATCAGAGCTCTGTGGTTTTGTTCCTTCTTTCTCCCTGCAGTGGATATTAATAGTTGTACAGCATGCAGAGAGCTCAGCTGAAGTACTGCAAATGAATGTCAATTGTTATGTGTGGTAATGGGGAAAGAGTGACTAAAACCATGCTCAGAAAATAAATACTCCTCATCTTATCTACTAACACTCGAATATTTTCACAAAAATTGTTGTGGAATAATTCTGAGTATTAAATAGAGGGCAGTACATTTCATATGAATAAAGGAGATTTGCCTTTCATTTTCCAAGAACCTACATCATAGTCAGCAGCTCAAAATATGGATAAAAGGCAAACCTTTTTCATTAGGTTTCAATATATGAATGCCTACCTGGATCAGTGTTTCCCCCGCTGACTTCATGTGGCATGACACTCTGTTGTGCTTTATATTTTTAGTAAAATAATTTTAAATATTTTGAAATCAGTTTTCCACATTTAATTAACTTAATCTTTGACATTAGCACAAAATCCACTACTAAAATTTCAAATATTTTAAGCATTTAGCAATGGCATGTAAATACTAAAAAAAACCAAAACCTTACAGGTAAAATTCCCATATACAAGCATCTTTTTACAGTTATTCCATAAAAAATTCAAAGGAAGGAGGGAAGAAAAGTGAGTGATATTTAAATACACTACCAAGCATCTTTCTTCATTAATTATCCCACTGACCAGAGTGGCTGAATGAAGGCAAAGGTTTAGTTCTCTTCTACTGATATTACATTGGGATATGCAAGCCATAAAGAGTCATCAGTTACTGAAGTGCCCAACAACAGGGTGCTTCAGCTGAACAGCATCTCCTAGGGAGGCAAAGGGATGCACACCTGGAGAGAAAGGGAGGAGATCAATGGTACACCCAGTCACCTCACTGAAACCTCTGCATACCCAGATCAGCTCAGACACTGTGCTGGGTGCTGCTTTCTTCCTTCAGAACAGAGACATCAGCTGTGGTGCCTGCAAGATGCCTTCCCCTGTGTCTCTGCACAGGAGCCAGTCCTGTTGAAGTCCACCATTGCACACAAAAACCAACCTAACAAAAACAGACAAACAAAACCCAAACAGGTCTCAGCTAATTCTGTGCAGCATCTGAAAGGAAAGCTTTCTGAAAAGAAATAGTTATCACAGTAATTAGCTAAATGGCTGGGGGGAGAGTGCTGGTAGATTCAAAATGAGAATTACTGGATGACATTTGCATGGCTTTCTTGAAAATAAAGAGCAGATTAAGCATCTGTATCAGAGAAGCATTACAGCCTAAGTGGAGCTAATACCATGAAAAACTGCTCATAAATTTAAGTGCTGCTTTAACTGTTGCTCTTTTCTTCTAAGGGGTTATGTAATGCAATACACAACTTTATTCAGGATGAAAATTGTCATATATGACTTAAACAGAAACACAATCCCTTTTAGGAAATCCTTGCCAGCAACCAGTGAAGTTCCCTGCATTGAAGCACATGTTATTGCATTAAAAGGGAAAAGAGAGATCCGGTGTACACATGGAGTTTTCTGATCTGATGACTGTCCAAGCAGAAAGTGATGAGGGAGTTGCTCTGGAAATGAGCACATCCTCACAACTGGCAGTTGGTGAATTGCTCCCAGGAAGCTTTAACATGGGAGCAGCTGACAGCTGGTCATCAGTGTGGGCAAAGGCAAGAGGCTGGCCTTTGAAGGCACTGGTCTTCAGAAGGAGGGGACACATGCCACCAGGTCACCTCAAGGGTACAGCACACCAGAGGTCATTAGCCACCTCTGCTCTTGTCACAACAGACACGGAAACCCAGCAGATATAAAATGTGCTCTTCTCACACACCACCATTTCTGGTGGTGGTGATAGTGGTGGTGTTTTGACTGCTGGCAATGAAACACTCCTCACTTCGTCATTGGCCTCAGAAACCCCTTGATAAATGGCTCTGCAAATTCCAGTTCCCATTCCTATCAGTCAGGATTTACCTTGGCAAGATTTGGATCCCTGCTGCATTTTCAATATCAACCTTATTGGCATAGCAGTGGAAAAAGAGCACAGGAAGCAGAGCAAGCATACACAAAGCACAACAAAATGCAACTGAAAGAGGCTGAGGTGAATTTCTCACCTATTTACAGATTCTATTCTCTTTTTTTCCGTGCTAACAAGCACAGGAATGTTCATTTTCATAAAATTTCCAACTGAAAGTGCACACACCCTTAGGATTCTTAATAGGGCTGAGTGGACAGTAACAAAAGCGAAGAAAAATTGTAAGTTGTTCTTGTACCTGAAGTGCTTTAAAACCTCAAGAAAATATTTTAAAATGCAAGAAACATACAAGAAATAACACAAGACAAGAAACCACATACACATACAAGAAACTACAGTAATTAATTTAAAAATCCATATTCTTAAGTGAGCTCCTAAAATCAAGTCAGCACAACCTCACCCTGGTAATGTCACAGATAACCTGCATCATGTACCCAGCTAGATCACATCTGTCTGATTTGAAGCATGGGCAAAGGAAGCTTCTATCTGCTCACCTGTTACCATGGAGCTGCTGTAACCAAGTCCTTTACAGCTCTAAGCTGTCTACTGCAAAGCCTGAGATTTCCAGTGCTCAAGCTTTTCTTCTGTGCTTTTATGAGGACAATACTACAAAATGCAAAACACAACCTTGTATCCGGAGTGCTAATAAGAGCTCCCAGGATTTAGGAGAGTGACCAAGCTTAACTAGGTGAGCGAGCCAAAGTGGGACTATGGGCAAGTTAATGAACACAAGAGAAATACGGGTGGAAACACCAGGAAAGAGCAGTGTCTGATTCCCTAAGAGGCTCAAAATCCAAGTGTAGTTTGAACAACTGCAAAACCAGGTATTCTTCATATTCATCCTTGCAGATGTGCCAGAAAGTAATGAGGTGTCTGTACAGTGCAACCCTAGGAGGAATCCTGAAGTACTGGCTACAGACACAGCCAGGCTTTCAACACCCCTGCATTCTACTTTTAGTAATTCAAACAATGCTGTTTCCCAGCATTGTAATCAAAGGGCTAGTCTTTTATCTCAACATAAAAAAAAAGGTAAGAGAGAAAGTCTTTCCTTATAAGATTTCCCCAGTTTTGAGCAGCAAAAAGTCACTTTATTTCTACTGCTCTCAAATAAAACTCAAACTCAACAGTGCCAATTTAATTTTGTCAAAATGGTAAATGAGCCCAAGATAGGCTAGTTAATACTTGAATTAAGATCCATATTGCAGCACTGGGTATTGCAGAAGTTGTTTCCAAACTGTGGGCAATAATCAGAGCACTAAAAACAAATGGAGAGATGGACTTCTAATGCTCCAGGACTGCTGCACTGATGGCAAATGGGAATTAAAAAAGTAATCCTCTTTCTCATTTCAATGGAACTGGAAGTGAGATAATGCATCTGGCCTATAGATTAATAAGAAATAGGGCAAAGAAAACTCTGGATTCATTTTGGGACTTACAGACAGCTAAATAAATTTCTAAATTAGTTAGTTTACCATCAAATGAAATCTCTCACTTTAGTGAAATGGAACACAGGGGAAGAAATTTATCTGGGGGAAATTCAGTGTAAGCTCTTGAACTCAGTAAAAAGCTTCTGGAAAAAAAACCAGTTGAAAGTAACTTCTAAATTACTAATTTAAAATATTTTATATATATATATTTTGTTTCCCAAAAAGTGCAGAGCATACCAGGCCAAATTCATCTTGATAACTGGCTCACACCATGGATTAATATGGTCGTGTTAAATTGGTAATGTTGCCAACTTAAATGAGATGATCCACATATCCAAGGCTCTGAACCAGTAGCTTGACAAAAAAAAAAAAAACA
>VWYO01020531.1:66088-136959 GCA_013400275.1 Rhadina sibilatrix | reverse complement strand
AAAAAAAAAAAAAAATCTCTTAAAAACTATAACCCTGAACTAATACAGACTCATAATACAAATTTTCTGGTGAAAGTGTTAGTACCCTTATATTTTGTATAGTAATTAAAAATATATATATATTTTGTTTATAGGACATCAACTTGATTGGTATTTTGACAAAGTATTACCCCAGAAAAATCATTGCTGGACCTTGAAAGTTTAAGTGGTAGTTTTGTTCCCTATCCATCAGCTCCAGTAATGCAGGTCACATAAGGCTGAATGCTGATGTCAGAGGTCTGGGCAGGAGTGTTGCTTTCCTTTTCGGCCTTGAGTAATACCTGTGCATTTTGGTTGCCCTCGATGGATTTGTTCACATCTAGCACTCCTCCAGGAGCTGGGTTGCAGGAAACAATCTGCTGATGAGGTGTGAGCAGGGCTACATTCCAGCTTCTCACTTTTATTGCCTTGACAAATTGTGCTGCCTGGAGCGAAGCAATAATTACAAACCCACCCTACTTAACCATATATATCATTACATAGATGAGCTAAACATGGAACCAAACCCACTGAATGAGAAGGGGTCATTTTTATACAAGATCTTATTTTGACCTAGCCTTACTTAAAACAATAAAAGAGACAGGAAAACCACTATACACTGTTAATAAGATTTTCAGACAAGCAGAGGTAACTGGTATATCCTGATGATCTGATTCATGAGATGGACCACTTGAGTCTATAAAGTCTAACAAATGTGTGGAACTATAACTTCTTTTTTATCTGTTCACTTTTATTATAGGTGAACATTTAGGCTGAGCATTTCATGGTGATTCTGTATTGCAGTTCTCAGGTGGCAAAAGTCTAAAACTCTTTGGACATATTGTATGTTATATATAAAGCTACAGCACCCAAAAAAGTGCAGCCTTGATTGTTACAGAAATGAAATGCAGGCAAGCACAATTTAAGGTGGTGATTTTTTCTAGTTCACTAAATATCAATAACAAAACAATATTCTGTATAACAGAATAGTGGTTTCCTCGCTATCTTACAAAGGTCTTAATATGTCTGCTTTATTTTTCTGCTTTTCTTCATGCTGTTTTCAGAATTCTATATAAACATCAGGAAAATGTAAAATAGTGTATCATTCTTAAACTTCAATTTCAGAGGAAGATGGAGATTTCATGTCATGGCCACTATAAAGTGATGATTCATTGAAATTCAATCATATGTATGTTGTAATACTGATTTCTTTTATAGCTTTCTTCAGGCATCTGCTAGAAGATTTATAGCGTGTGCTATACTATTTTCCAGTCCTTCAATGTTCTAATGTTAAAAACTTTCTGACCTTTAAAAAGCCAAATTTGAGGGGCTTATTGACACTTTGTCATTTCAGCTCATCATTGTTCCCATACTCATCACTATTCTTCTTCTGGAAATACCTACATGAGTGTGAAAATGGTCGCCAAGGTTATTTTACTTCTGAATGTCCTTCACACACATATTTATAACTCTTCCAGAATGTCAGGGAATTTTCTTCTCACTATGGCGTTGTTCCTTTCTTCTCCCTCAGGTGTTTCACACATTCATATATCTTGATGTAGCCTGAGAAGTCTGGAGGTGCAGTCAGTCCCTTATTGTACAGAAAGCAAAACCAGAATGTGCAGATAACGATCTGAAATGTGCACACACTTTTCTCATGGAGCATTCCTTATAGCCTGCCCAGATTATATGCTGCTGTTGCACTCCAATTAGTGTGATTGCTGATAGCACAGGTACAGCTTGGAAAAAATGTCTGTTGCAGCCAAATGCTTGATGATTTAACATGAAGTTACGACGTGTGCACATCTCAGAAGAAGAAAACAGCACAAATCAAATCAGTGTGATGTTCAAGTTAGCCATTCCTCATCTTTAGTATCCCCTGAGCAACAATCTAAAGTAAACAGACAGATGTAGGCAACATCATATCATACTCTCCCTAACAAAATGTTCCATAACAAGGGCAACTCCTTACAGCTGAATCACAGGGGCAAATCTTATTGAACTATAGATTAGATATTACCTCAGACTCTGATTAAGGCCAGTGATTTAGACATAAATAAACCACATTTTTTCAGTTTTAATTACACTTAAGGGCAGCTGCTTTCCTCAGGCTATTTCACTTGATAAGTAGACCCATCAAAATCAAACATATATATGCACACAAATGCATGTTATTAGTTGAGTTTTGTTCTTACTTACAGTCTTTGCACAGGGGATAGGCTTGCTGGGTAAGGTGTTATTGAGCCGTTTTATGATCCTTTATACAGTGTATAATTTCTGCTGCTATAATTGTTTAGACATGACAGAAGAACTCCTTTCTATTTATTTTCTGATATGTCTGATGGTATTTGTTTTATTCAATTGATTTCTTTAATGTAACATCACTCATGTTATCTTACACGACTCTTTAAACTACCATTTATAAAAATTTCTTATTTACACACTAAGATATAACAAAGCTAGCATCTTTAGTGAGGCTGCATGGTGTTTAAGCAGCTGTACTGCAGTCACTTGAAACTTGATAAACATGAGGAAATTTTGGCTTTCTTAGCTTTGAAGATGTGTTTTGGGGGCAACAGGGAAGCTCCTGTACCTCCTGTCAGAGCAGAGCTCCCTAACTCCATAAGCTACTTGTGTGAGTGATTTTGCAGCAGCCTTATGGGCACTTTATTACCACAGCAATTTTTTCACTTCACTCAACCTGCTGACTGCAGCATCCTGGCAGAAACAGTGCCAGGTAGCTTAAGGCATGTAGGTCGTTCAACAGCAGTAACACTTCTGTGTGCTACAGAGCAGAGCAGCTCATCCCCATCCTCTGAGACAGAACAAAGCTGCAGCCAATTACAAAGGCCCCTCTACTTTTGTCCACTTGTCTATGGCATCTCCAATGGCCAGAGAGGGGATGAGGAAGGACTGCAGGTCACACATGGTGGGAAAAGCCCAGCACAGCACTGCAGCTAAAGAATAGAATTCCTTTATCACCTAGGAATCCTTGTATTGCAGAGTCACACAAGATAGATCACACAGAGTCTAGTACAGCCTCAGAGGCCCAGAGTTTGGGACTCATCAGTGCCCTCTGCTTAAAAGGTTGTGGCAAAAGAAGCATAGAAGTACTACAGTGCACAGATGTTGGTTTCTCACTTGCTGTTCTTTTCCTTCTAATCCATTATTTCACCTTATTACATTGGTACCCAACTACTTCTCTTTATGTTATATAAGCTTGTAAGGCAAATTCTCAGATCATAAGTCATCTGAAACTATGTTGAATTGTTTCTGTCATCCATTAGCTTTTAAATAATTCATGCCTTTCTCTATTTAGCTACATCTTTTCTCCACCTCATACAGCATTGTTTTCACCTTTTTTATCTGACTTAGAGTAATATAATGCAGGACGTTTAAAATAATTTACATTGATTTATTTTCTTCAGCAATATATTCTTTCTGCTTCAACAGGCAGCAGAAGCGTTCCTTTTATTATTAAAGCAGAACTTGCCATTGGTATTGTTATGAAAGACTGAAAAAAAAGCTTTTTTTGTCCTTGTTCTTTTTTACTCCTTGCCCTCAATAGTTATATTAAAATACTACAGATAGATATCAGCTCAGTGGCTACATGTTTCTGAATAAGCAGAGCAAAAGAGGACAAAAAGACATATTTATCAGCTTCTTTTTGCAGAAGGCAAAGAGGGAATTGTCTTTGTTTTAAGAAGAATAAGGATTGTCTCAAAGGTTATCTTTTCCTTTTGTCACTGCTGATAGCATGATGAACATGGTGGTTTCTACCCTGGAGAGTCACATATAGCTGATAAATACAGTCAGATGACAAGAAAAAGTACATTTAGTGGGCATAACAGTTCTGGGAGTTTTCCATGCAATTCCCTGATTACCCACCTGTTTCCTCATCTGTGATCCTGAGAAAATCACCATGCCCTGACCCCCAGGGGGGTTCTAGGAAAGAAAAAACCTGTCCTTGCCATGCTGTGAATGTGGCAGCATCTTAACTCTAGGAGCTTGCTTTAGGAATGGGGTCAAACAGCCCCTGTGAAACATCCCAACTTGTCCATAGCACCTTCCTGTGTGTGTGGGGGCTCAGCACCTTGATCCATAATAGTCACAGAAGCAAGGCTTGAACCTCTCACTCAGGAAACTGAGAAGAGGAGCCTGTCTGGAAGACTCCGTTTTGGCAGTATTCCTAATACTGTTCTGGGCAGACATCACAGAGCAAAAAGAAACTTAGAGAGTTAAACCCTCTCATCTTCCTGATGTACAAACGTTTATATGCTTACCCAAGCACATAACTTTGCTAAATACTGTTTCCTCTTGCTGGCTTTGTCCAGTAACAAATTTGCCAATGCATTCCAACTGATATCAAAGTGAAAAATTCTTTTGTCTAAAAACAAGCCATTAAAATGCAGTAGATCTATAATTTCTTAAGGCAAAATTCTCTTTAATGGCTGGAAGTCTTAAAGGTGACCTACAAAGCAAAAGATCCATTTTCCATTCTCTATTTCTTGTGTATAAAGATCATTCAAGAATTTATTTTTCAAAGTAAGAGACTATTTCTTCATGAATTGTCTCCCTTTTAGATTAGAAATGCTAGACCCTCTCTTTGTTCTCTGGGCTGCAGTAAACCTTGGCATCTTTGAAGTCTGAATAAAGGCTTCCCAGCTCCACTGTTTACTGGCTGGCTGGCTCACCTAGGAACATGCCTGTATATCAGTGCGTCAGTTCTTTAGTTAGTGATACCAATTATGATTCCTTTCAGGCAGAATTTGGATAAGAACCCAGACCTACCACATGGGTAAAAGAGATTCAATTTCTTAAAATTGTAGAGAAAGTGTTAAACCCCCATTTAAGTCAAACTCATGAAAGCTCCAGCTGACTGAATGAAACTTTACTGAAATGATCCCAGAAGCTGCTTTTAAATGTCAGTCTTGTTGACTCTGCCCAAATTCCTCAATGTTCAAAAAGATGTTTATTTTTTGATTGTGCCTTGGGTACACTAATCAAACCAAAATAAGGATTAGACATTATTTTCTTGCTGTTAGTGGGATTCAGACACACTGTCTTCTGCTGATTTCAAAACATGTACCCCCAGTAATTATATTAAATAATACGTTAAAATAAATATTCATAAACAGATTGAAAAATCATAACCATGTTGATGATCTCAGTGTGTTCTCAGTAAATAAGAAAATTAAAATATGAGATTTAGCATCAAATAAATCCAGTCATCCTAACCAGCAAGGGTTTCTTTTTCTTTTTATCTTAATGTTTTTTGTTCTACTGGCAATGTAGAAATCACAACCATATAGATAAAGAGGGAGTAACTCATGAAGATAAATCTCTCAAAACTGGGTGCTTCATAATAGCACTAAACACAACTAAAATGGTGGGCTGCATGTTTTCTCCAACACATTTGAATTCTCTGTGTACATAACAAATTTGAAGTGGACAATTAGATAACTTAAAGGTTTGACAGCAACGAAAATGAAATGTTCCTCTCAGGATTTTTACAGACAGTATAAAACACAGGTCTCAGCAGCAAGCTCACAAGTGAAAGAGGTCCTCAAAGTCATATGCTTCAGTGAGATAAAGCACAGCTTCTTCTGATGCTGCAAATGTAATTGCATAAAAGGTCATACTAAAAGTTTAATCCTTTTGCTTGATTTTTCAAACGACTGAAGACTGAACTTTAGAATTTTACAATATTGCAAAAACATGAAGGTGCCTTAAATTAATTTCTTTTCCCTGTTAGTGAAGAAAGGTTGGGTCCTGTACACCCTAAAGTACTACATCAGATTATTTTAAAACAGAAGAAAAAGCTCATTTTTGAGTGAATACCCTGCTGCCTGCTCAGGAATTAAAAGATTCCACTATCTTAAGCTGATACTTACTGCTGGAGTTGTCAAAAACTCATCATATGCTTCGAAGCCAGTTTCAATGCCCACATCAATCCCGCCACTCAAACTACAACTCCTGTGCCCTCTTGAGACATAGAAATCAGAGAAGTGCCTATGCCACTTCAGAGGCAGTAGACACCCTTTGGAGAGGTGCTAACATGAACCCAACTCCCTCCTAGGAGGGCAGTGTTTTTATACTTCTTAATCTCAACCTGTAAATTTCCCAAGCCTAGTACCAATTTGAAATTTGAAGACTGAGCTGCAAAAATGACAAGATTTTCACCATAACATTTATGGAGCATGGAGAGTTTTATTGTTCTTAGGAGAGCTACTTTTCTTAACATAAACTGATATATTTCATAGAGAGAGAAAATTGACAAACGCTGCCAGGAATATATAGATATGTTATATCCTTCAGTAGATTTCCTTCAGGAGCACATATGCCCAAATTAGTGTAGTATTGAGAAACAATTCCCCAAGGAAGTGGAAACACATCTGTTCCTTTGGATGGAATAACAGAGACCTTTCTGTCTTGACTGTGTGGCATTAGAATTATGTTAATTGAAAAAACTGCCTCAATTCATATATATTCCTAATAATTTAAGAATTTATTCCTGTAGATTTTCAAAATCTTTCACATAAAGTAAACCCTTAAGCTTATCATTCCCAATGAGCATATGTTTTTCTTTCCTTCATTGTGCTTATAGGACTATTAACCTAAATGTATTTTCTCCTTTTATTCTAAGAAGAAAAACATCCACCTAGAAAAGCAAGTATCAACACAAGATTTAAACACTTTTCTCTAAGTGAAACTCTTCAGTATTTTAGCTCTGTTATGGTCCTTTCTTACCAGGATGTTTACACATCTGATAATTTTTATACTCTCAAAACCAGTGATAGCTGGAAGTTCAACACTAGCAGTTTACTGGAAGCACATCTCTTGTTTTTATTATTTAGCAATACATTAAAGCAGGGGATCTGAAAATGTACTGACCCTACATTGATCAAATAATGTAATTCCAAACATTTTTTAATTCTTTCAGTTTTTACAAAAACAAACTCAAAAAGAGAGCAAACTACATTGCCTATATCAGTATCTGTACATATCATCTAGAGAATATTGGTAAATAGTGCAGAGTTTAAAAAAAATATTTGTAATAATTTAGCAAATAGATTTAATACAGGTATATCCTACCTGTCATTATCCATCTATTCCAAATACAGAAAATGCTAAATAATTTTTTTGGGAACAAAGAGGAAAGAAGTAGCAAGAAAGCCAAGCTATAATGAAATCATAGGACTGGCAGTGTGGTTTTAGATTTTAGGAAATTGCAGCTCCCCGGATTGTATAAGGCATAAGGGCTGCAAGCCAAGCAGCTTCAACCACCTGTGAAAAGCAGTAATCTCTCTGGAAACTCAGTCTTGAATTTCTTCCTATTACAATAGAAATTATTTTCCCCTCTTTTCTGTTTCTCTCACCTGAGGTGCTGTCTATTGGTTGTAGAACAGAATCAGCTAAGAGACCAAGGCAAGGGTAGAGGAATGGAAGGCTCCCCCTCTCAGTAAAGTGGGGGAAAAAACTATTTCTTCCTCAGCATTTTTCAACACTAAGGTTTGTTGTTTATTTGGCTGTCATTTGAATTAGTTCAAACTGTTTAGAAAGCACTTGTTGTCAGTTAGTATATTTACTTTGCCTTCAAGTTGGTGAATTGATTCTTCTCTGTTTCATCAGCTCCACAGTTTCTTCCTGTCCTTCTCCTGTCCCTGAGCATTTCACACAACTACGTTGTGCCAAATTTCTACATTCTGTTCGGGCTCATAGGCTGCCCAAAAAAGTCAGTGGGATCCAAGAAAGCATCAACACAGCAATTAAGTTGTTGTTTTATGGTTTTCAGCACAGGCTGTTTCAGTAAAAAGTAAAATAACGTGCTGCACAGAAGGGAACATATAAAGAACAAGAACAGTAGCAGTAGATGTTTTTGTTTTAGATCACTGTAAATAAAAGAAACCTTTTACTTACTTACCAGATTACTTTTGTAATTTCAGTATTCACCAAACTTAATGCTGTAAAAATAACTAAAACCATTAATTCAATTGGACAATATGTTTAGAACTACAATTATCATTTCTACACTGTATTTCTCAAATAAAATTATTAATACCTACTGCAAAATCCTTTTTTCCCATAACTGCTCCTCCAGAATATGTGGTTGTTCCCAGTTTATTTGGTCTGCTTTGGAGGTATAGATGAGTGGGATGTTGTAACTGAGGATGGGAGCAATTGAGTGGTGCTTGCTGGCTTCTTTCTATGTACAGGTGTCAGGCAAAGACACACAACAGGCATGAGCTGACCACTGGCTGCCAGCCTTGGCAGAGGCTGTGCTCTGGCAGCTTGGTTTACAGCCTCTCCCTGATGGAGTAGGACAGAATTGCTCATGACCAAGTGGATGGCAGCTGATGCATTATGAGGGTACACCAAAAGCAGATCTGTGGCTTTGTTGGGCAAATAAACTACACAGACACTCCTGGAGAGAAGCAGTGATTCTCCAGTCCTAGCCATACCCTGGAGTGACCAGCTTTCCAGGAGCATGGGGATGCCTGGAACAGCAGCCCCATGTCAGCAGAGGATACACCCCACCAAGGTAAGCTATCAACTGTTGTTTTCCGTCAGCAAAGCAGTGTTTTCTTCAAGAGGGGGAGAGAGTACAGAAAGATGTCAGTCAAGGCTGCATAACCAAAGTTCTTAGGAGATCCACAGTCTGTGAGGCACTTCTAACTCTAATCATTCATTTGACCACACTGCTGGAGAGATGTACAAGAACATTTTGTATCTTTTGTCCCTTTGCTGTTGCTATTTCCTGGTCCAGGGTTAAGGTCCATTACACTTAAGGCTGACATCAACTTTATGGATGATAATCATTCATGAACACAACAATCACTTAAAATTACGCATTTAATTGAAACCAATGTCACAAACCAAACAAAATGTTTTTCAATAAAATGTTATAAATGTAAATAAGATGCAATTGAGCTCATAGATCTGTAAAAGATCCTATAAATGAAAAAAAATCAGCTAATTTTGTATGAATAGCAAAATGAAATATGACAGCAATAAGCTGAAAGATGGATATTACCTTTCAGAAAAAGGTAGCTTTCCCATCAGTATGCTGTCCTGGGTCAGTAAGACAGCAGGAGATTTCTCTCTGAACTATGTTAATTCACTGTGAACAAAAGTTCAGCCTCGACTAATATGCACACTCTTCAAACAGATAGATCAGTAGCAAGGCCAGATATTCCAGCTGGTTTTAGAAATCCCAAGTTTGTACTATCAAGCTGCAGGGCTGATTCCCAGCTGTACACTTCTCAGACCATAACATCCTGAAAAAGAAAACTTCTAGCTTTTTTCTGTTAAATTAAAGGTGCAGGAAGAAAAGGTTTTTAGTAATTTTTCTCTAGTTCTCCAGTGTCGATGAGTTCAATAAACCTTGAGAAAGACAAGACAGGAAATACATTACAGATCAGATTTTCAGTTGGAGAAGTCAGTATTACCCTTTTCAACTAAGTGATTTTGCTGGTTTATACCAGGATCGTATCTGAGTTTAAGCAGAGGTAAAAACCCTTGAGATTCTCAATTAGAATAACCTGTGAGACTCTTTTGTCACCACCTACTCCCATCTGGTTTTCTTTATTTCACTGCAAAGCTTAATTGTAGATTTGAAGTCAACAGTGGCTTAAAATCAGTTACTAAGGCAATGCTCTGCCCTAAGGCATTACTCTGCCCTTGCCTTGCAGGTAAAGCTCTCTGCACAGTGGAAGAGGAAGGATGTTTCAAACTTTGTCACTTCTGTTTGCTGAGGAGAGGTGTGACATGTTCTTCAACTAAGGCAATAGAGACTATTAGGAGGAACATGGCTGTTTTTTTGGAATAAATGGCTTTAAGCCAGCCTGGAGCCCTGGGGACAGTTCCATGTCCTGAATCAACTGAGCACATAGTTACATGCCAAAGTTGAATATTATTTCTATCATCAAGGACAAATGTATAATTCCATTATACAACTTATCATTTCAGAAGATGACACAAGCATGCTGGAGCTTTCATTTTGACACAGAGGTTTATGTACAAATAACTTGAAAATTAAGAATTAAACAGAAAATTTGCATCATTTTAAATTATAAAAAGCTATGTTCTTTCAGCGGCATTGTTCTGTGATCTGAAATAAACATAAAAGCTGCTACATAATATTCTAAGTTCGAGATCATATTTCAGATTTTCAGTTTCTTTTATTCATGATCAGCTAGGCATTGGTGTATAAGGTTTCACTTTCAGAGAAAGTTCAATAAATTCATTAGACAGCATTTTCAATTTCTTTCTTGTGATTTGTGATAATCACAGGCAAAATATCAGAGTAACTTCTGATAACCATATTTTTTCTTATCATGAATGAGCTTCTAGTTTTTTGAAAATTCTATGTTTCAGTTCAGACATCATCTTTATAGCAATGTGACATATATATATATATACTTTAATAAGAAAAAGAATTGAGTAAATACACTCTCTCCAGCAGTCCAGATGCATCAGGCTTGTCATAAAAAGGTTGTGAGGTCTACTTGAAGGAGCTGTGGTTTTATATGGGAAATAAGCATAAATGACAATTTCCTTGAGAAAAGAATGATATTTTCAAGAGATTTGTACAGTTATGAATAAATTATTAACTTTAGCATGGCATATATTTAGATGGCTATGACATACACATGGATTCCTTCAGTCTGCATATCATTTATCAGGTTTATACTGCTGAGCTTGGATCTGAGATCTTAGCAACTACTGAGCAACAGATAGGAGCTAAAATTCATCTTCACATGTGCAGCTCTCTGGGAAATGCAATCAGGTTTTGTGTAGCCAACATGTGACTTCTTAAATAATTTAGTTAATTTTATCTGCATTGCATCCTATTTATTATTGCTGTCGTGTTTCTGCTGACATAAAAGACACAACCAGGTGTTTTGCATGAAAGTGACACATAATTCTGTCTCTTGGACTGAGTTGTGGTATTATGAATGAGCATTCAGAAACTGCCACAAGCCACACTGCTCTCAAAGTTTGCTAAGGATGTGCTGCTGAGACAGTATTGGATGTAGTGAAGAAGAAAATAACATTAAAGTGAAGAAATGGGAATAATTTGTTTTTTGATTCATGACCAAAGTTTTTCAAAACATTTCCTACTTTTTTGGTGAAAACCAAATGTCAACATAAAATAACCTGT
Organism: Rhadina sibilatrix; assembly: GCA_013400275.1. NCBI lineage: Eukaryota > Metazoa > Chordata > Aves > Passeriformes > Phylloscopidae > Rhadina > Rhadina sibilatrix. The sequence goes on along the minus strand of VWYO01020531.1, from coordinate 125,777 downwards.
TTTGTGTTGAAATTTGAAATCATTTATGTCTTCATTTGAAATCATTAAGTACTGAGGGTTTCTTGCGAATATTGACAGAGGCTATATTTCTTTTCTCTGTTCTGTGGGATTGAAAATAGCATTACTTGGAAGACATAAAACACTCTCTAAAACTCATGATGAAAGTAAATTATGATAAACTCATTGCTGTAAGATTGACCCTTACGCCATAAGCAGCCTCACTCATTCAAATGCTTGTTTGCAAAGTGAGGTACAACTGAGCAAGAGTGATGATTTCAGAACCTGTGCTGTTCAGATTGCTCATCAGCACCAATTTGGAGAGTCACTCTCAATTTGAAAATTTAAGTGATTCATTGCCTACCTATGAAGTGTTTGTCTTCATGGCAGTCAACAGCTGAAACTCCTGAACCAAAAGAATTTATGTGAATAGATTTATGGAATGATTTTTTAAAAATCCAAAATAAAACAAAACAAAACAAAAAAACATAGAGGGAAAGGTCATCGTCACTTACGGGCATTTCTTTCATTCATTTTTTTCTCAATTTTCTTGAAAGAAATATCAGATGTTTAGAATTTCTCTCCAACCTACTGAATAAAGGAAAGATAAGCAAAAAAATATACAAACACATGCACTGGAAATCTTTCATTTTAACCTCTAATCTATCAGATCTCTGCCTATATCATGATTAGATGACACTAAAAAAATTTAATGTGTCTTATGTGCTTAAACTCTAAAACACTGGAGAAGCAACATACACTTAATTATCAGAGGCATGTTGTTCACCAAAAGAAAGACTTGGGCAAAGGAGAGAGAAAGCAACATACCATGAAGATATTGTCCAAGAAAAAATGGCAACTGTAAATTATGTATGTATGAACTGAAGGGAATACATTCCAATCTACACTCTAGACAGTCACGCCTTGTGTGACGGCTGTCTCCTGCTTTGGGAAGCAGGCAAGTGGATAGTTAGCACAAAACACAGCCTCTTATCAATCAATAAACTAGTCTTAATAGAGTTATATCTGGAAAATTTCAGGTTCATTTTGCAGATTCAATTTGCATGATTCCTACGTAGATTTTAGTCACATTAATGGCTTTTCAACCACAAGGCAACATAACAGAAGAAACTACTGAGATCAGAGATTGGATGCCCATAAAAAGAAAAGGCAGAAAAGATATTTGGGTTGTTTTGGTTTTTTTTTTTAATTATCATAAGGTTTTACTTCATTTTGATGAATAATAATGTAAATCTTAGCGTTTAAATGTCTAAAATCAGCACAGCTGGTCTTCCTTGCATACACGTACTTCCTTACACTGCAAAAACCTAAAGAACACCTAACTAGTTCTCTAACTAATATAATTAATGATTAATGTTGTCAGAGAGCCTAAGCACAATAATCTGTTCCTGGGTCTGAGGTCTGACAGCCACTGGCAGTCAGCACTGGATTCCCATCACTTTTAGAGTAGATACAGTCATGGACCTGTCATAAGCTCAAAGAGCAAATCCTGGAGGAAGAGACAAGATAAAACAAAACACCAGAAAAGCAGCCACACCATGTATTTCCTGGTCTGTGTGTTCCTGGAGTGTGTTTTGGAGGCTGTATTGTGAGGAATATTATTTCAGTAGCATAGTCAGGAAGTCTGAGTTGAAAAAGTGTTGTAGGGGAGGACGACAAAGAAGGAGGTTAACCTTGAAGGTTACAGCTGGAAGGGAATCTGAGGCCATGGAATGATTGCACTGAAAAGAGACAAGAGATGGAGAGAGATATTAAAGCAGCTAATTAGCTAAAATTCTGATATGTCCAACTTTGTTCAAACTTACCTTACTGAAGTTAACTGTACCAAGATAAATTAATTTCTTAACATCATCATCTTATGGTTTGGACTTGCTTCTCCCTTCATTCTGCTACCAGAGATGGAAACTTATCCCAGTGTTCGTTCTTGTCCGTGTCCATTGTTATTCAAAGAGAGCAATTTGCAGTTTCAGTCATTCTGAAAAATGCCTGTTGCAAAGCCACATTCTTCCTTCCAGGTTATGTTTTACTTTATGTGCCAGAAATTGAATGGGAGAGGGCACACAGATCAAGGAAAAATGTTTAGCTCACTGCTGATATTTTAAGGGCATTTTTGCCTACTGTCTCCCAGTATGTGTACCTCAACACCTGCCTAATGGTTGCATAAGCTGCTGTCAATGAAAATCTTTGAAAATCAAGCTTTGAAATGAGAACATTAATAAAAATGCAGCACACTTCTAAGACTCCCAATATATTGTCTGAATACTTGCACAAGAAAATTATCTTGTTCTTTGCACGCTAATATACAAACTTCAGTATAGCTGTTTGACCTTTCCTTCTTTTCTCTTCACAACCTTTCTCACGCAGTCTATAGTTCACATATTGCAGAAACATATTGATTATTACTGCTAAACATAGCTTATTTAACAAATAAATACAGATTACATTTTCCAAATCAAATAGGCAAGAAAATCTCAGTCAAGTGTTGTAGAAACCTAGTTTAATTCCAACTTTCTCACCAATACAGTGGCAATTTAAAACACATATAGGGTTATAATAGTGACCCATCTGAAGGACAGATCCAGACAGAAGACTAAGAAAACTATTCAAAATGCAATACAAAGAACTTGCAGCAGCCTGACTACACTGAATTTTCTTCTGTTTTTCAGAATGTCCATAGTAACTATACTTTACTACAGAAAATACGTGATGTGTCATCCTCTTCCTGTAAAAAAAAAAAAAAAAAAAAAAAGGAAACACTGCTGAGTTCATGGGAAGAACTAATATTTGCTCTGTTACCAGAAGGCATTACAAGGTTGTGTTGTTAAGTCCCTATCTGAAGTCACAGACCTGAAAATAATTAGGAAGAAATCAGAAAACACCATTCTCAGTATTTTCCATTGACTTGTAGTGGATGTATCCCTCAACTGGTCATTTTCAGTCCCATCCTGGGGTCTTTACCTTTTCTCCTAAACTGTAGGAGACATCTTCCCACCTAACTCACAGTTCTGGATTCTTCAGGAACCGAGTTGAAGAAATGCTATCTGATGTAGCCAGGCAAAAGATTTAAGAGAAGAGATAGGAGTAAGGTGTGGAAGGGAGCATAACTCTTTGGTTGCTGCTGATACTTGTTATTTGTCTTAGTACAAAAATGAAGCCTGAGGAGAAAAATATTAATGTTCATATTTTATCAAATAGAACAGTAATACATGTTTAAATGGCAGGTAACCAAACCAAAGAGAGGAATTATGAGAAAGGCATATCACTAACTATAAAATAGGAGAAAATAGCTTTTTTCCACCTATTCCAATGTCCCACCTGAAATGGCCAAGATTTTAACTTGACATCTGGAGAGAGAAAGGACATATAGTGGCAAAAAGTGTTTGTTGAAAGTCAAAGTTACTTAGAGGTCAAATTCCCATGCAAAGAGTAAATCAACAAAGCTAAAGGGGAAATGGCAATGTTTCCATAGCCAGAGAGAGGAAAAGCAAATGAAATGGCTTTACCAGCTTGATAGACACATTAAGTGTATAGGAAATAGCAAGGAAGTCTATTGCAGGGCTTCTTAGTTACTTATATAGACACCTTCCTGGGGCTTCAGGATATATTGATTTCTGTTACGCTGAAGGAGGGATTTTAAGTATTACTTTTTTTTCCTTTGGTTTAAGTAGTAGATGTGACCATATCACAGAAGAAAGGAAACTTTTTCTTAAAGTCTCTGAATTGTGCTGCAATGATTATCATTAATACTCAGAATATGAATAAAGCCTGTGCTCAAACAATATTTGAGGACTAAAATTCTGATTAAATTAGTCAAAGATCTTATTTGACTTGTTCTTCAGACAGTAATGGTTCAGGGCATTGTTGATCAAAGAATAATATTGCTCTCCTGTTATAAACCTCCCAATATTAACATTCACAATGTATGACAACAATAAGATTGATATCTGTTCAGATGAACCTTTCCTGTGGTTTCCCTTACACTAGTATCTCATTTTGTAAAATTACTGACTTTTTTCTTATTTGTCAAGATTAAGTACAAGTTTCCAAAGAAAAACATTCGAAAAACAAATTTTTAGAGGTGCCACCTATAAAAATTCTCTTAAGGATATAATGCCTATCTGTTCCTCAAATTCTTCTAGAAACTTAGACAAATACAGACACCATGAATGCTTTATTTTTTATTATTTTTTTATTCATAGCTAACTTTAGAGACAATTAACTCTTGTTTGTGTAAAGAGTTCACATTTTCCCTGCCTCCCTATGTTTACCACCATTTTACTTGTACTGGTTTACCACATTTTTACTTGTACTGGTGGTAAAAATGAAGAAGATATATATATTTTTAAGATGTTAAGAGGATTTGTAATCAATGAATCCTGTTCAAGCTTCTTTTTCTGGCATATTTTAGCGTCAGCCTCATTTGAAATCCAACAGAGGGCATGTTTATGGAAGATGTACCAGGAGGGAGAGGTTTTGGCTCGGATTTTCAGGGTTCTTGGTACATAGTCACTTGGCTAGAGCTATGGAAAAGTGAAGGCACTACAAAGACATTCCTGGACCCTTTTCAAAAACAGTTGCCATCAGTCATCTGGGGCAAAGAGCTGAGGACACACAGAGTAGAGTTTTGGTCAGACAGTTTGGGATAGTTCAGTACTGAACAAACAGTCAGCAAATTCTGGGCCAGTTGCTACATTACTAAGAGGTTTTATGTTGTATTATGTGACCCTCATCACATGCTTTGGTGCCAAGCATCATGAACTCTCACTCAGTTGCCAAAATCCCAATTCCTTTCTGTGTCATCAGTGGTCTGGTTTTGCGGCACTGACATGGAAAGCCAAAGCACGGTGCCGTCCAACGCCGACTTCTCTACAGAGGCTTGGCTTGGGGGGCAGGAGCCTCCTTGAGAGAATGCAAAGACCCAGCAGATGGGAATTTTATCTGGGGCTCCTCGCCAGACTTTCTGCAGCAAGCAAAGGCAGTCAGGCATGTGAGAAGGTCATGTAGGCTTTTTGTGCACTGACAAGTAGGATGCCAACCAACCCTTTTCTTTGGCAATTGTAAGACCAGCAGAGAAACAAATTTTTCCAACACCCAGAGCCTGCAAGATTCTCAATATCTTTACTTAGAGGAAGAAATCCTTGAGTTTTAAGCAGCAACAGTAGAAAAGATCACCTTTGATGTGGATTTGCAGTATTCACAAAAAACATGACAGAAGACATGTTCCATATAAACCTAAACATTTCAACAAATTTGAGGAATCACTATCATCTCAATTAAAAAGCAATATATGGTTTTCTTGCCACAGAATTTCCATGACAAAATTAAATTTAAAGCATGGAATTAATATTGGAGAAGGACACATGTAAAGTCAGTAATATTATTTTATTGCTGCTAAATTTGGGACAACTTTCATATTGCTATTGTCTTTGTCTATAACGATGATGCTTCCACTAAAATAAAAACGCTTGCAAATGAAAAGAGGAAATTGGACAGGTGGCTGAAACAGAAGTAAGAAGAATACAATTACTGAAGAAAAAGAATGCCTGGTTTCTTGATTGGAGGGAAACAAAGACTTCTTTGAGAAGTGTATATTAAAAACAAAGTATGAACAACACGGCATGGCTAATCAAAATAAAGTGCAAACCACAAATGAGGATGAAGAAAAAATTGTCTAACAGGAAAATAAATGGGAATGAAGAGAATGTGGAATCATCGGTTAAGGGTTCTGAAAACATAAATATGCTTAGAAAATGTATCCAAAAATAGGCAAAAATATTCACTCACCTGAAAGGCATCAAGAAAGATTTGTTTAATGAAAAATACTGTTACAAAGTAAAATCCTGTAGCTACAATTGCAAGTGTATATTCTCTCTTCTCATGATTTGGGTATAACTGAACTGCATTAATAGTAAAAAAAATAAATAAATAAATAAATAAATAAATTTCAAGCATGTTTAAAGTATTGGTAGGATTCCTCAAGAACAAAAGAACAAGAAGGACCAATGTTTCAGGTTTTAAAGAGCCATCAGATGGCAGACAATGACAACATGGAGAAGAAAGCTTTGCCAAGCAGCCTGCAGTTTAGTCAGGTAAGTTACACTGCAGAATACAACAGTATCACACTGACAGAAATCTGCAATATATTTGAATCTTTTAAGGGCATCTGTTATTAGAAGTTGAAACAGGCTGCATGGAGAGAAGAATGGATTGATACAATAGAAAGGCAAGAGTTTAGGAAAGGCTTCTTTTGCTCTTACTTTTCTCATTTGCTTTTTTTTAGTTGCAAATACTGAAATGCTTTGGAAAATTAAAAGAAGAAGTCCACACGTTTTATAGGGATGGAAAATATGCAGTTTTTCTTTGACATTAATTACTTGGTGAAATTTTTCTTAGATTTGAGTTAGCATTTAGATTTAACATTGCCTTGTGATACTGAAAGGAATTGCACAAATGCCACAGTAAATGACACCCTCTGTACAGGAATGCAGATGTAGGCAGCTTTATACAGGAGCTTAAGAGAGGAGAATTACAACAAGCAAACAAAGAAAACAAATATTTTCAAGCAAAAATCAGTAAAGCTTAGGGATATTTAAGGCTCTATAACATACCACCCAATTAGATCATATGCCTGGGATTATTGTCTTGATGAAAAGTAGATTTAAGAGAATCTGACAGGAGCAGCAGGAGGAAGTTAGCACTATATGAACTCTGACCTGAAGTGACTTTGTGTTGGCATGAAATGTACAGAAGAAAAGATGAGATCAGTGAAGGATGTCAGCGAATACAATGAATAATGACAGGAAACTATGAGAGAAGGACTTACTGGACCAAAACCAAAACTATCTGAAGAATATACTACTTCTGTCAATAGGTCATTAGACAACAGGAAGAGATATCCAAGTAGAAAGAGATGAAAAATCCCACATGGAATAGTTTTTTTATGAAATTTCATTGAATACATTGGAAAATTACAAGTGACCTGACAAAGGAGGAAGGACAGAACAGCCTGAAGTTTTAGCTATGACTGCTCTATGTAGGTGATTTGCATAAGATATGCCAGTGCAAAGGTAGAAGACAGATGACAGGGAAAACGTGAATTTAAACAATAAAATGTGTGGCCTGGCCTCATTAACTGTAAATCACATTTCAGTTGATGCATCTGTCTGGAGAGAACTATAAATTACTACATTAGAAAGTTGGCAGTAATGTGCAGCAAGTAAGAGAGAAGTGTTATCTTCACAAGACACAAAGATAAAAAAAATAAGAAATGAAAAAGCATCAAATTTTTCAAATGTTACTATTAATGGAATTGGAATATATGTGAGAAGACCAGATGTGGTAATAAGAAAAAAAGGCAGAGATCTTTATCACATTGAAAGTATGAAAAATACTGAATAGTGTCAATCAGCACTGATAAGAATTGGAGAAAACATGGGGAATGGAAAGCAGAAATGAAACAGCAGTCATTTCTAGTGCACTGGGATTTTATCATAAGGAAAACACATCAGTACTGTGTAAATTGGAAGTCAGCTATATGTAGAAACACTTTTTGCAGTTGAGGCCAAAAAAGTGCCAAGTTTGTCCTCAAGTCACAGTGTGTAAAAGCTCACCTGATTAGTAAATGATATCTAGTGTTAAGGTAAAAATCCATTAGGACATATAGTGGCAAATGTTGCCCTTAAGAGAGGTTTTTGTTGTTGATTAAAAGAGGGCACATAGATACAAACTCACACACACACATTTATTACATTTTGGGTTTTAATATAAGAAAGCAAAGGGTCTGTGTTACTTTACACAAGAAACCTTTGAAATTTAAAATACATTTGAAAAACACTAATAGAAATTATGTGAAATAGTGCAATTTTGCAAGCATTAACTCTCACCAACTGTGACATTCCTTCTCTCTAGGGAAGAGAAAAGGAATGGCATGTGTAAGCACTTAAATCTTTGTCTATTATTTTCTTACAAATATAAAAAGTCTTGGAGATTCTTTTCACAAAACCTGAGCTACTTTTCATGTATCTGATGCTCTATGAAACAGCAGCTTATGACTGAGGGCAGACACAGTTTTTCAGAGGCACTGAACTCAGGTTTTAAGAGTACTAGGAATTTTGATTTAGGGAGACCTAAGGAGCTACAGGCCTTTGAGGGAATCTGGGACTAGACTATCTGGGACTGATCTGTAACGAGTCTTACACAAGTCAGCTCTGGTAAGGACACTAGTAACATATTAAACACGTTGATCTAGGGTATATTCACACTAGCAATTTTATTCATTCAGATATATCAAACTCTCAGTCTTTCTGTCCTTGCATACATCAGGGATCTGGTTCTGTGTGTTGTTTTTTGGAGCTGGGACTGTTCTACTGGATGAGTCAGAATAACAGTGCATTAGTGCAGGAGGTCATCGGTTTCTTCACGAAGCCAAGGAAATTTAGTCTGTTAGACATTTTCCTTTATAATACTGTTACATGAAGTCACACATGACATCAGAGCTCATGCAGGGCACTCCAGACTCTGACTCATTATGTCTTTCAGCAATTACAGCCAGATGTAGATTAAGACCACAATACACAGCTCTTTTAAAGTTTTGGTTATGGTTATTTATAGACTTTTTTTTTTAAGTGGAAGAAAGCTGAAAAGTGGGAAAGGAACAAAACTCAGAAAGAGTAAAGTATGCCAAGTGAAGTAAAATAAGAGAAAGGCAGAAAAAGCAGAGATTGAGTAAGCTGTAAGCAGGTGCCAGGGCTACTGGACTGAATTCCAGTGAGGCTAAGTGGAACAGGGCATGAAAACCCACAGGATGAACCCAACCTGACAAGTCCTTGGATGTGATAGATAACAGTGTGAGATACTATCAAAAGCTGCACAGAGCACTGTAGAACAGGTCTGAATTTCACAGGTGGTTAAGGAGCAGGCATATGCCAAACTTAACAGGTAACTAGAGAGGAGTACTGGGGACTTCTGTGGGTGGTCAAGTCTTGCAAGGTCAACAGTATCTGCCTGACCAAAGCAGTAAGAACACATAAGATTAAGACTACCTAAAGAATGGTTCAGAAATAACAATTATGGGTATCAATATCCCAAAACTGGCACAAATTGGGAGAAAGTGGTTAGGGATTGTTTGTTTATCAAGGAAAAGATTGGGGCAGAGAAATGTAGGTGTAGGAGTGGAAAAAGGAAGGAAGGAAGGAAGGAAGGAAGGAAGGAAGGAAGGAAGGAAGGAGCAATAATGTCTACAAATTACACAGCCAGTGCTGTCCAAGATCATCTGTCAAGTGGCCCTGTAGTTCATCACTGCAGACAGAGCAGAAAAATAATTCAATCCCACTATTCCAAACAACTGGCAGGATTCAAACATGTCTCTGCAGTCAGGACGACTGGCTGGGAAGGAACATCATTTGTTCCCTGGGCAAAAAGGAGAGTACCAGTGTGCATGGTCCAAGCACCCTGGCATCACCCTGTGGGTGCCCATCCCAAGCCTGGTAGCATCAGCCACGGTCCCACACTTTCTAGGGATGAGCTTCTGAGAGGCTGCATCTTATGCCTGGCTGTTTGCACTCATGCTACCAATGTTTAAGTGGGTGGTAAAAGTTTGTCATCCTGAGTGGGTAGGTAAAGCAAGGCAAGTGCATGCCAGTCCTGGTGAAGCTGTTTATATTCCAGAGTGAACTTGAATGATATTTACTCCATTGCTTCCTCTGGGGCACAGTTCTCAGAAGAACAAAGAGAAGAAGGGGTGCCTCAAAGTTGTAGAACTTATTTCTTTTGCTTGTCTTTTTTAGTCTTTTGCATTATACACACATCAAGGGATAATGTGCTTTTTAAAAGTAAAAGGTTTTGATTATTGTTGCAATTTAAAATAAACCTGGTCAAATTTAGGTCTGTTCTTTGTCAGTCTAAAAGTGTTGTTGTGCATTTGCTTACATCTTTCTATTTTCCTACTGTAGTACCAAGAGACAGGGATTTACTGCTTTTCAGAGAGTTCATCAAAATGGCCAGTCAAGATTTTTCTCTCAAAACTGAGAAGTTTTTTTCTTGTTACTTTGACTGCAGTTCTTCTTATTGTTATTAAAGCAAATTTCTAGCAGCCAGATAAAAAGATACAAATAAACATTGGAAAATAATACACTGACAGTGGTTACTCCAATAGACTTAATATACCATCTCTTACACAACATTTTCCCATTCCAAAAGATTTACAATTTACTTTCGTTATCCTGAAATGTTCTGTCACTTCTGTATTAATACCCATTAAATATCCTAAGGCCTCTGTCAGTCCCAGCAGCTATTAATCACTTGTCCAAGACACCATATGTACGTGTGGCTCTTCAGCTTCTCTAGGAAGGCAGACTCTTTGGCTCTCATTGTGGTAATTGCTTTTCTCAGACCTCCCACCCAATGACATGTACAGAAGCCTGGTGGTCAGAAATGTATGTAGGGTTGTAGAACATGGAATGTTACCATCCTGTTCTCTCATACAATGTCTTTTCTTGTGATAAATACATCCTCAAATCCTACTATTCATCCAGTGCAGGCAGCAGCGAATGACCTTTAAGTGAGCAAACATCCAAAGAGAATACGTTTCATCATATGTGGGCAGAATATTTTTCAACTATTTCATTGCAAAGATTTTAAAATATAAAAGACTGAACCAAGTAATTATAAATTCATTTTTAAGTGAAATGACAAAAACCATCATTATTTGAACTGGCAAATAGTGCCAGAATAGCAGACATAACTTAGAATCATTTCAGTTAGTCACAGTCTTTTTCTTTCTCCTTATGTCTTGTTTATGCATTTTATTCAAATGTCCAAGTATGTTCAGAGCCTGCACTGAGCACCAACGCAAAATTTTGGAAACAAAAGGAAGTTTTTTTTCTTGCACAGCTTGGTCAAAATATGCTGAACATTAGTCTAATAGCTCTTTGTTTTCTGGAGTGACATATAAAGAAGTCAAAATCTGGCACTTGCTTAGTAATGCAGAGGATCTGTTCTAATCTCTGTGGAAGTTGAGAGCCTACATGCCACACCTGGCTCACAAAATTTTAACCACACTTTTGTTGAATAAAAGAAGACTTGAAGATTCAAATGGTAATGCAATGGGGAGCCGCAGCTCCTCCATATTCTCTGTGGCATAGAGGTGGTATAATGTGACAGACTCATTTTACACCAACAGCTGGTCACTAATGGCTATCTCAGTCTCAGAGTGCCCCAGTCAGGATTTCCTACTGATTCTGTGTAAAGATGGAAATTAAACACAGTGCAGAGAAAAGCTAAGTAAGAATCTCAGGTAGTGAAGAGAAAGCAACACCCAATCAGGACGAGGAGTTTCTCTTATGCGTAGATTCCCCATGTGAGCATTTTCCACCACCCAGATATCACCAGCAATTGCTGAACACAGCTGCTGCAGACCTCTTGGGAATTTTTGAGACTGGAAACCCTGTAAGAGCCTCAGACTCTTTTGGGGAAAGATGGTAAAATGGTGTGGAGAACAGACTTGTTTCCTCTCCTAGATTTGGCAGGACACTTAGGGATTTCATCACCATGAATTTAAATGTTATTAAAAATAAAATATTTAGCAAGATTTTTCTGGTATGCTATCATACCTCAGAAAGCATCTAACCAGAAAGACCAAGAAGAGAAGAAAAAATGAACTCCACTGGATGCATTTCTTTCCTTTAAATTCAGTTCATAATTTTTTTTCTCTCCACATTTATATAATCTATGCATTTGGAAATCACTTAGAGGGCTGTATCCTGCTATATCATCATCTCTGATGATGCCAGGTTCATGCAAAAGTAAACATCAGCACTTTCTGCTTACAGCCATGATAGCTATTTCCATTTAAAAGGTAAACATGAGTCAAGTATAACCTCTAAAAGTAGAAATTATAGGAATAATCTGGTAACTTCTTTCATCCCTGGGGAGACGTGCACCTTAGAGAAGTTCATTTCCTCTGCTGACAGGTGTCCAAGGTAGACAAGACTTGAGCTATCACTCTCTCTTAATTCTTGGGAGATCCTAGATGTTTAAAGTTTTGGAAGACAATCACTGAGTGAGATGAATGCCATATTTATTCATGAGTGTTAAATATTCAAGAGTTTTAATATCCTGTTTACAACAATAGGGACGATGATGGACCCTTACATATATATATAAATATGTAGACTATATATCTATATTTATATACGATCAGAAATCCCTAGACATTTTATTTTACACTGGAAGAACTGAGACAGAAAGAGTTTATGTAATTTCATAGAGGATTTAAGAGCTGATTTCATAGCCAGGACTAGTTCTAATAATTCAGCTTGATATTTTGGGTGTGGAACTATTCATGTCAGGGCTTTGAATCCAGTGGGTACACACAGGGACCATAAAAGATTTAGCTAATTTCTATTACTTTCTCTACATAGAAATCAGCAGTATGGTGATTAAAAATCCTGAGAATTTATTAAGGGGAGTAACAAGGATACTGCCAAAGTTTTCTTCACTGCTAGCAGATGTTAGTATTAGATCTAGTCTAGACATCACTAATGAAACTGCATTTATGCACCAAAGATCCCTGGCAAGGGATTTTAGAGAGCACACAAGAAATAAACATTTAGGCATTCCATAGTAATAAGGGACAAGGACTCATGGGAGAGGCTTGTACTGACCCTACAAGATAAAAAAATTACTGTGCTGGGGATGTGCTTATTTCTTATGCTGCACTTCTTGGGCTGCATATAAAGCAGAAGCTTTTAAGCACACTACTTGCTATGACTTTTGTATACCTCCATTTACAGAGTTAATGCAGAGAGGAAGGAAGCAGTGCAGAAGAATGGAAAACAAGTGCATTAACAAGGTTTTCTTCCAAAGTGTGAGTGCTTTGTAGAAGCACCACTTTCACTTCTAACTAATTATGTGTTTCACAAAATACATTTTCAAAATAGCAGGCTAAGGTCAGCAGGAAGAAGAAGGAAAGCAAAACAAATGGAAAGCAACAAATTAAATCCTAAAGCAAGAATAAAATATTTCCCACCAAGTCAGTTTCAATTTTCAAAAGTTTAGACAGAAGTGATGAAGATACATGCAAGGATATCAACAATACAGAGATAAAATAATGGTTGGTGTAGTTTTGAGTCAGACTTCACTTGGCCTTTATCTGCAAAAGAACAGATGCTCTAGCTAGTTCCAAATTATGAAACTGTAGCTTCAAAACACATTCTTTCTCTCCACTAAGCAGATTTAAAATTTAAATTAGTATCCCTACATTGTATGCAATACTCAGCTACTTTATTTTCACAGAAATAACTGGTTCGTTATCAAGTCACAGGTCTCAGAAAATATATTTTACTTGTAATTAGTTGATAGTCACAGCTTAAAAGTAAAATAGGTCCTTTACCATCATGAAAATAGGGGTAATACTTATCAAAAAGCATAGAAACCCGGGGTTAAAAGAACACACAGAGATCTCTCTCTGGCTAGTTTACAAGAGCTTAATACATTTAGCAACTAGTTCCCTGACGTGTTGACAATCCTGACCTAAGCCACATAATCAGTCCCTTGCTCTAACAGATTCTAAATTATATTTCCTAATTCTGAAACAAAGCACAATGAAAATATTGATTTTTCAAATAATAATAAAAAAAAATCTGATGTCTAGAAGAGGGGAAACCCAAGAATTACATCATTTATTCTTCAAATTTGAAAGCTTTCTTCAGACAGGATGATAACATTCACTCTGAAAAATCTGTTTCCAAGTGACACCAAAGTTGAGAACAGAAAGCCATAGGAATGTTTCTTTCCCGTGTCATCCATTTGAAGAGCATATGAGCAAAAGAGCAAAAAGAGAGAGAAAAACAGAACCTACTGTAGAATTTTGTCTCTTAATTGCTGACTGTAGTGTGAAATATAACATTCCATATGCATTTATGCAACAAACATTTCACCTGGTTGAGGGGGTGACAATTCCTGAGGGAAGTGCTAAAGAATAATGAAGAACACCTATAGTACAGCTTTACTGTAAAGGACATAGCCATAAGAAGCAGCAGATCTAGAGAGGCATGATACTGCACAGGTTACATTGGCAAAGCTTTCCAGAGTATGAAATTACACATCTTCGGTCTGGCTCCATTTCATATCCTCCTTGCACTTGCCACACTCTGTCTACAGGAGCATTGTAAGGACAGCAGCTTTACTTGGGGTGACATGAATAAGGGGAAATGGAAAAGCAGATCGATATTAATGAAATCACAAAACAAAAAAAAATATAAAGGAAAGCTTAATCTCATATCATAACACTGCAGGAGTTGAAGGAAAACTTATTGATACAGATAAGAGAACTAAAGGAATTCACATACAAATTACACCATTACCTGTGAAGTGGAGATGACCAGAAGAAATCTTTCAAGCTGTCAAGCAGAAAGATGAGAAGAGTATGGTGACAAATGAACTGAGCATTATGACTTCTGGAAAGAAGAATGGGAATGGAGGGCATGATGTAACCCTCTGGCAAAGGAGATTAAAAAAAAAAAAAACAATGTGAACGGAATGATGTCCTTAATCAAAGTGAAGTGCAGATCATGGAAGAGGAAGTTCAAAGACTGAGAAAATTACTTAATTGTAAAAGCACCAGGAAAAGAACAGAATCACCAAACATCAGCCAACAGCTTAACAAAATAGTGCCCTCAATTCAAAATACATATATGAGAAGTGAAGATAATTATTACACAATGGCAGAAGGTTCAATTAATTAGAAAGACAGAAATTTTGTTACACTAGAACAGGCTCCCATGAGGGTTGGATGTTCTTAGAGCATACAAAATACAGGGATGTCATAACATATTGCCTATCCCATGGGAATGGACTTGCATTAGCTCATGAAGAAAAAGGGTTTCTTGGCAGTTAAAAGCAGGTCAGACTATCCTAGTCATTGCAGAAACTAGATAATTTCTAACAAACAAGTTCTTGTATCAGAGAAATAAAGCCCAAGGAAAGAAGGCAGCCCTGCCAGCAAGGCAGAGTAGCCTTTTCCAGGGGAAAAAAAAAAAAAAAAAAAAAAAAAAAAACACAAATGATTCAAGACCTGACCAGAGGGGATTTCTTCAAATATTTTGAAGGAGTCTTTAGATGAAATTTATCCGATGCCAGAAAAATAGAAATAGAGTGATGAATCAGTTTGAACAGGAGAAAGTTGGGGGAAAAGACATTTTTTTTAAACTTATAAGACCAGTCAAAGCTGAGCTCATAACCCATCTATGTCACAGTCAACTGTTATTCTATTATTTCATTCCTTCATTCCCGTTTTTCTGTGTATTTCAGTTCATTTCCCTTTCCTGCTACAAATGACTGTCACCATGTAATTCAGAAAGAAAGTTTTACTGGCACTGATTCAATAAACACCTATAAATTTGGATATTTGTGTCAGGTATTTTATTGACAAGACAATATGGATTTTTTAATGAAGCTCTGAAAGTACTGCCAGTCGAATTCAAATTCTTCAGGATCAAAACATTTTGATGAAATGTAGAGATAAAAGTGTTCTAAATCTCATGTATTCTTTTAGCTTTGTAAAGTCTTTCAGTTTATCCTGCTCGGTTTGTTCTCACACATTATCAAGAACATCTGGGATGTTCAAGTTATTTACAGCCAGGATACACAGTGTAGGTATGTCTGCAATGCAGATATGTCTGAAAATTTGTGGATTTTGTTTTGAACTTGAAAATTTTGACTTAGTATCACTTTATTTCACTACATTAGAATCAAGTTCAATAGAGTTCTGAAACCATCTACAAAAGGAAGTATGTCAGTTGATTAATGGTAATGCTGAAAATGCAGAGGGAAAAATGATATGATTATTCATGTCGTTTTTAGCAGATCATTTATCTTGTATTTGCAGCTGAACAAATTGGACCTGCTTGGTGATTTGGGCTTTGTAGAAGACCAGTGCCAGGAGGATGTAGTTGTTAAGTATCTTTTTTATTATTGCTACCAGTTTACATAAGGAATTTGGCAACAAGTGAGAGTCTGCATTGCTGTTCAATTCCAATATAAAAAGTGCTGACTGACCAACTGTCTGAGAAATTGTTCTCTTTACATATAATCGAGTAGCAGAAGAGGAAAAAGAGGTAACAGTTCAATCAACCCTAGTAAACAGGAATTCATTCAGTCAATAAGGTGTTCTGTAGATCAATCTATGCAATGCCTGGACAGAGAGTATTCTAAGTACATGCTCCTCACTACTTGCAAATCTGCAGAACAGATGCAAATAAATTTAAGCCTTCAGAATAGTTCTGCTTTTTTTCTGGCTAGTGAAGGATTAGCAAAAACAAAGCAAAGAATAATGAAAACAGCTTCCAGTGCTTTTTTTGTTAATACAGATTAGCAGTAGGCATAACTCAAATGCCTCTCTATTTCTCCTCTGCTCTGCAGCCAAGTATCACTGAAGTGGAGCAGCTTTGCTCTTACACATTCATTTTGACAGCTTCATCCCTATCTATGCATGCAACAGTGTGGTGGCACTGCCTCTCATATTCACACACCACAGGAAGGATGTGCATTAGCTTAGAAGATGTATTGAATCAGAATAATCCAATGTCCCCTCTTAACTCAGAACTGCTCGGTACTAGAGCAGACCTTGCAGATCTGTTAGTAACAACCTAGCTCTAGGCACCTGCAGCTTTGCACTGCCAGTCCTTATGAATTAGGCAACAGGAACATTAATCCACGTTTGAAGAGTGTTTAAGCATCCATGTTCCACTTTCATCCCCAAAGCTCTACAAATCCTTGATACATATCTCTGCACAGACTTATTTTACACCAAGGTAACATCTGACACATTTGGCACACAGCTACTGTTCCTCTTCTGTGCCACTGGTGTTTCACCAGTTATGTGTTTGGTGCATTCAAATGAGAAGACACTTCAGACTGCTCCTCTGAGCCAGTGTGTTTATATCCTTTAAGACCCACATGTACTGACGTGTACAGAGGAAACTTCTGTCAAGCCTAAAACATAATTCTTAATGCCAGATTCTGTCAGCTCTACACCTGTGCCTGGAGAAAGACCAGATATCGTTCAGCACTCGTGCCCTGCTCACAGGGAAAAAACTGCCATAATTCTGGCACCTTGGGACCAAAGGTTGAGGGAGGTCTTGTCTTCCTTTTCTTTCCTGTTTATATAGAACAATACCACCTTCTTCCCATCTTATTTTAGTTATCCTTAGTCTCTCCTTGTCCAGCTGCCAACTGGAGAATATGATATCTATATTATAATCAGGTCCCCATTAAAAGCAGCAAACGAACATTGCTGTAAGAAAACAAGAAAAAAGGCTTGCCTAGGACTTCAAATAGAGTCTGGAACACCTGCTACAGCATCTTCTCAAATGAGGTCAGGATATTTTTCTTCTGATAGGATTCAACACAGCTAAGAAGTGGAACAAAGACTTCCAGCCAGACCTGAGCAGAGACCTAGGAGATATTGGCACAAACTGATTTCAGAACATGTACAAAACAATGCTTATTCCCTTTTCTGGCCTATTCAGGTTTAAGATTTGCTAACCAAAACATTTGTCACCATTTAACTATGACAACATTTATTGGAACTCACAAACATAGAAAACACGTTTCTGTTCCACAAAATCTCTGGATTTCTTAAGCTTCTATCTGAAATGATATGCTGTTTTTTAGTGATCTGAAAGCATACCTTTGATTTTCCTGTCTTCTGTGAATATTGAAAACAAAGTTTCTTTTCATAATGAATGTTCTGTAGATTTCAAAGCTATAATAGATTTACATCTATGCAACTGAAAGCCAAATTTAGCTTTACATTTGTCATTACTTACTGAGTTCATTAATGACCCAGCAAATATAATCCATGATTTATGACACAAAATACTGTTGCACCTAGCCAAATATTCAGAATGCTTTGAAGTTATTGCTGGGCTGAACAAAGGGCAGGAACATGTCATCCAAACCCAGATACAGAAATTATACTAATTCTATGCCAAAGGGAAGAAAATAAGTACATTATTTTCATCTTTCCTAATAGCAGGTGCTTTTCCATCACCTTCAAGCCTGTAAGTGAGCTGTGGCTATGTGAATCAGTGTCTCTATGAAATAAACTTTTGCATTATTTACCATTCTCCACAATTCCCCTCCTGAAAGAGCAGTGTTTGTGGATCAAATCAAAGATTGCTCTCTCAATCTGCTCTGTTCAGCTATGTTCCTACAGGGTGAGGGTAACTCTTCATCAAGCTTCTCCTTGCCCTGGATGCCCTGGCAGTTTGTAGCAGTGGAAATTCATGGAACAAACCACAAATGATCCCAGCAACTTTTGGTGTAACGCTGTCATCCCTCTAGGTACAGAACCTTGGAACAGACTCCATCATCTGAAGACATGGAAATGGTCTCTGGGAAATGCTTAAAAAAAAAAAAATCTGTGGTCTCTCATTTTGAGCTTTTGATTCTCTGAAGGGGTAAATATATTATTAATTATTAATAATGAGAAAAATACATTATTATTGAAGCTCTCTACCTTAATTTGATGTCTTGATTTTCATGTGAGTTCATCCATACTTGTCTTACTCCAGTAGCAGAAATTTAAGGAGAATGTATACAAAAGAAGTCAATTCTTTGTTCTGTGTTCAGTTCTGTGTTGTACTTCTCTCTTGAAAAACAAGGAAGTGTGAATACCAAGTCTTTACAAACTTGATTCCATTCTCTGTTGCCAGTTTGTGCTTTTAGGTGTCAATGATATGATTGGTACAAAATGATACAGAGGTTTCAGCACAAATGTATGAAAAGCCCTTCATTCCCATGCTACTGGATCCTTCTCTGTGCTCTTTTGCATTAGGTAGTGGTTTTTCCTGCCAGTTTCCCTGTTTGCTATGCAGAGCAGGGCTACATCTGCAGATTTGGCTTTGTAGTTGTTGCTCTGGGCAGCTGGAAACAACAAGGTTCTCTTGAGGTCCTGCTGGCTTATATGTTATTTCAAGAAGTTTTGTGTCATCTTTGCTCCTAAAAAGATTAGGTTTAAAAAAATGTTTTGTAGAATGAAGTCACTATTCTTTTTCTTTTATTACAAAGTAGAAAACAAGCCAAGCAACATTTTAAATCAAAAAAACTTTTTCATTCTTATACCTTTTAATTATATTTTCCATTTCTAAGACATAAATTCTGTCAGCTTTCAAATCTCAAAAAATATTCATTCATATAAATATTATAAAGAAGCATAAATTAAATTTTTTAGCTGAGTATTTAGTATTAAGTGCAAATGTTTTAAATTAATTTATCAGGGTGAACTAACATGGCTAATCATGAACTGAAAGACTGGATTCATATTATTAAAGTCTAATAAACAAGAATTCTTTCCTACCTCCGTTCATGCTATTTTCTAGGAAGAAGAAAGAAAATCCATTTTCATACAGTTCTCGTTCTTCACTCTCCCAATCTCTTCTTAAAAACCTTATCAGTGTTTCAGAGAAATTGTGGAAAAAATGAGTCCTTGGAAATCTAAGAGGAGATTTATTTCGGGAAAAGATAAGTTGCCCCCAGGTCTATGCGCCTCATTTCCACAGGTTTTTAGAAAACCCACAGGTAGTCTGACCATATCAGTAAACTGCCACATTCCTTAGACAGAACCATCTTTTTAAAGAAGTGTACAAGGTTGCTAAATTCTCAGAAGTGGGGAGATTTGTATGTTTTGATTTAGCGTGGTCTTTTTTAAATCCCCTGCCCTATGAACAAACTCCAGCATTTGGTGTGAAGCTGGGGATCTACATACAGAGGAATTGCATAGTTTTTACATATGACCTGTCATGTGCTCCTCAGCCTGGATGACTTTGTAGGTGCATTTTGTTCTGTGCACCTGTAGCTGACACCACCTCCCTATGTAGTATTCAGGTGAATGAACGAGAAAGAGACCCATTATTTTCAGAGACACTGTGGTCTCAGACTCTCAGGAGTCTCAAACTTCCCTTGTAGTGGAGAAGTAGATGGACTCAGAATCCTGTAGGGTAATCAGTCCAACAGCTGTGAGCCAAGAGTGTTTTAAAGGTGAAGGCTGGAAGCAGGCCTGAAAGGTTCCTCCTCTTTCTCAGAATTTGACAAGTAGGACTGGAACCTTCTAGAAGAGGTGTGAGGTTCTGGAGCTAGAAGGTCAGACAAGAGATGAGATAGGCAAAGATCCATCTAGGATAGTGGAACAGCACGACCTGTTCCGTGCACCACAACCTTCTCTGTTAAGAGGAAAAGAAGGGTAGTTGTAATAGCAGACTCCCTTCTAAGGGGAGTGTAGGGGCTGACATGCAGATCAGACCCAACTCACAAGAAAGTTCTGCTGTCTCTAGGGACTTGGATAAGGGATATTACTGGAAAACTCTCCAGTTTAGTAAGGCCCTCTTACTAAACTGTCCTCTATTGGTTGTTTAAACTGGCAGTGATTAAATAAAAAACAAAAGTCAGAGGGCAATCAAAAGATAATTCAGGGCCCTGGGACAATTGGGAGAAGGGTCAAGAGCAAAGGTATTGATTTCTTCACTTCTGGTAAGAAGGAATAAAATTGATGCAATCAGATCAGTGCATGGCTCCAAGGGTGGTTTTGGCAGAAAAATTTTGCCTTTGTTGACCATGGGATGATCTACTCAACACCTGGTCTACTGAAACCTGACGAGATGCACCAATCTCAGAAGGAAGACAAGAGCTCTAGCACAGGAGCTGGCAGGGCTCATCAGCAGAGCTGGTTTAAGCTGGAAGGGGGAAAGGGACAAAACCAGGCTGGCCAGTGATGAGTAATGGGATGGTGTGTCAAAACTTGAGGAAAGGAGCACTAATGGGATCCCTCAATCTGCCTCAGGATGTATTGGCTACAGTGCACCACACCTGAAATGTCTCTACATTAATGCACCCAGCATGAGGGACAAACAAGGGGAATCCAGGCTTTGGCCCAGTCCCAGAGATTTGACATTGCTGACATAAGTGAAACCTGGTGGGATGGATCCTGTGCCAGGAGTGCCCTGTTGGATGGTTACAGGCTCTTCAGGAGGGACAGGCAGGGCAGGAGAGGTGCAGGGGTGGCACTGTATGGAATAGAAGGGGTAGAATGTATGGATCTCACAGCTGGCAATGGCACAGTTGGGAGCCTCTGGATAAGAATCAAGGGACAAACAAATAATGCAGATGCCATCGTGGGAGTCCACTGCAGACCTCCTGGCCAGGACAATGAGGAATTATTCTTTGTGGAACTAAGGGACTCTTCCAAGTCAACTGCCCTTGTCCTTATGGGAGACTTCAACTTGCTAGAAATTAACTGGGAACATCACACACCTGGTACAACCTGGCCAGAAGAGTCGTAAAAACCTGAATGACAACTTTATGGAACAGGTCCTAAGAGACTCAGCTTGGAAAGGTGCCCTCCCTGATCTCCCACTTTTCAAAAGTTTAGATCTCATGAGTGGAGATTGGCAGCCATTTTGGCCATGGTGACCACAAAGAAATTGAGTTTAAAATCTTGTTAAAAGGAGGAAAGTGCCAAAACCTGAACTCTGGATATGAGGAGAGCCGACTTCAGGCTGCTCAGGGAATTAGTAAGCAAGGTCTCCTGGAAAAAGGTTTTTGCAGTTTCTGGGGTCCACCAGTGCTGTTCACCTTTTAAACATCACCTCCTAAGGGCACAGGAGCAGGCAATTCCCAAATATTAGAAGTCAAGCAAGGAAGAGGAGGAGGGACTCTCATCTCTGTGGTGACAAGTGACAGAATCTAAGGGAATGGTCTGAAGCTGAGTCTGGGGAGGTTTAGGTTGGATGTTAGGAAAAGGTTTTTCACCCAGAGGGTGGTTGGGCACTGGGACAGCTCCTCTGGGAAATGGTCACAGCACCAAGCCTGACAGAATTCGAGAAGTTTTTGGACAATGCTCTCGGTCACATAGTGTGACTCCTGGGCATGGCTCTGTGCAGGGCAGGGGTTGGACACAGCCATCCTTGTGGGTCCCTTCCAACTCAGCATATTCTGTATGATTCTGTGTGTGAAGATTTCTGAAGGATTCCCTGTAGCTTCTCCATGGAAATCAGCACAGATTGGCTATTGGAGCCACTCATTTTAACAAACTATTTACTACCCGAGAAAATTCTTTTGCCTCCCACCAAAGTGGTTCAGAAGTGTACTTTTCACATATTTGCAATCTGTCAAACACACTTTTCAGAGCTTTAAGGTGTGAAACACCCACTCCTATCCTACCCACATTCCTTGTTCTCTAACAAGTAAAAGTCCTTGAAAACAATTGCAAGGATCTATCAGGTCAACTTCCTTCTCAATGTGAGCTGAAACAACCTCTCCTTATCCTCTGGACGAATAGCAAGTACACACACCTTGAGAGGACTTCACTTTGCATTTTCACTTGCTATAACTTTTAGAATAACTTTCTATGTAGACCTGCAACAAAGCACCTGGTCTTCTAGAGAGAGAAGTTTTAGACACTTTTTTATTGAATTAATGTACAATGGGATTTTTTTTCCCTTCTCTGGTCAAAAAGAAGTGATTTTGCAGAAACGTCCTCATTTCAGCTCTACTTATAGCCAAGCCAGAATGCAGAGAAGTCAACACGTGCCTTTAGACCCAGCCCAATCTGGAAATAAAAAAAAATATTTCACTGTGTTGCAGCAGCTATGAAGTCTGGCATTCCAACCTAAGTATATATACTGTTTTCTTTTTCAAGGAATAAAGTCTTTGGTACAAAAGTTCATGAGGCCAAAAGATTTCAGAGGGAGGAGAAGGCTATAGCTTATTATATATTCTATGTTATATCTACAATGTGTACCTGCTTGGCATAGTCCTGAAAAAATAAATTCCACTGAAAGATTACTGCACCTAGAAAAATTCACCTAGGCTTGGAACCACGGCAATTGCTCCAGAGATGCAATTTAAATGTAATAGATTTCTCTTTGCAAAAAGATTATTTTCTTCTTTTATTATTAATTGCAGCATTATGTCCTTTCCCAAAGTGATATTTTTGCCATATGCTGTCCCTCTTTTATATCAATTTTGCTACCTCCTGTGACAGCAGCCAATGTGTCTTGTAGCAAATGTTAAATTTGTTATGCCAGAAAGCATGACAAATATGACACAATGAGTACTTACATGCTACCAGATAACAAAATTATTTTATTTAAAACATCATTTTACACTGTAACACTTCTTTGCGAAATGAGTTTTTCACAAAATTTGCCAATGTTCTCTACCACAAGGAACTTTCCTAAATTTTAACCACTCTATCTTCAAATGAAGCAGGAATAATCATTGGAGCAGACCATGAGTTAACCTTTCTTTTTGCTACACACCACTAGGGCAGCACAAGCTCAGTCCTTCTTGTCCTGGCCATTCCTTTCTGCATCCCTCCTGTTCACTCCCTGAGTGTCCCTGGCCCTCAAAAAGGATTGACAGGCGCTGCAGGGCTGTGGAGAGCATGGGCACTGGGACTTCTCCTCTGAGTCCCAGCTCAGCTACTGCGTTATTTTGCTTTAAAGGAAAACCAAAGCCTCCATCACTCTTCTGAGAGATAAGACATATAAGATTTGAAGGAGGTATTATGCTGAGCCCAGTGCTCCTGAAGCCTCAGACACCTGTGGATGTCAGAGAGGAGTTTGGCACTTCTCTTCCCAGGACAGCAAGGGAGAGTAGGGCATGGATCTAACCTAGAGCTTCCAGTCATTGACATAGATGTGGAACTCTGGTGAACACTTGGGCTTTGCGAGGAGTCACTCAGAGAGCTGCAGCTGTTTCAAACCAAAGTATCCAAGGGTGCAAGCACTCAGGAAATCACACCAAGATTATTATGGAATCAGTAACAAGGAGAAAGGAGATAAATTAGAAGCATAGAAGATTAATTAAGTGTTAGAGGTATTGAACTCAGCAGAGCCTGACAAAATGTCCCCCTGTGAGTACTCACAGCAGTAGCCAGAGCAGTCTCAGAAGCACTGATTTCTGAATGTGTTTAGAAGACAATGAGATCCCAAAGGACTGTGAGAGGACAAAGAGAAAATCCTTCTCAAAGAGGAAAAAGGTCTATCTAAGAAATTAGATACTATTCAACCTAACTTCAGTAGCCCAAAAAATTGTGGAATAAATTACAAAGCAATCTATCAGTTTGTTAACACAAGAGGGCAATAAGAAACATTTAACATGCATTTTCAAAAAAATGCGCTCAACACAATTTCCTTCTTTGATGAAATTATCAGCAAAGTGGATGAGTGGGACGCATGAAAATATCTTGTCTTTGTTATGACTTTTGACAATGACCAACAAGACACCCCCATAATCAAACAAGAGAAGTATGTTCTAGATAAAACTGCTGTACAGAAGGTTGAATAAAGAATAGTTCAAAGTCTGTTTTCTACCAGAAGGAGATTAACAGATTCTAATAGAGATATGTCCTACATCTTAAAGTCTTCAATATTTCCATGAAGGTGAAATATTATACAGAGAATATATGAGGGGGAAAAAAAACCAGATAACAACGAATAGAAAGCTCTCTGGATAAGAGACATAAAATAAAAAATTATCTTAACAGCTTCAATAAATCATCTGAGAAAAAGAAGCTGATATCTGCTATGTTACTTATGATGTAAATCACATGAGAAGGGAAAACACTAAATGCATAAATGCAAAATATGAAGTAAAAAGTTAAAAAATACATCGGGAAAGGATTAGAAATACACTGCAAATCCCACTGCCACTTCAAAAGAAAATATCTTTCTAGCCTATACAAAGGGTGTTTATAGCTTAATCCTTTTAGTATGTCTCAGACTATATATCTATTACATATATTAAGCAATGCTTATCTTGGTAAACACTGCTCACAAACACAGAAAATTCATAGGCAAATTAAAAATGTAAAATATTTTAGGCATTCTGGAAAAACTGAAGTGGAGGTGGTTCATCAACAAGCAAAGAAATTCACTGTGAATTCCATTTTCACATACAAAAATGTTGATATGAAACCCACAGGGATAGATTATTTGCTATGGGACTGGAAAAGAAGAAATTACTATAGATTGAAAGACATTGGTGTTTGGGTATATTTGGAGGACTTTATAGAATCCTTGAAATTATTTTGATCAGAGATTTTGGATCAAGGAGTATGGCTACCCTCATGACTTTGTAACCAAACCTCACTAAAAATGCCTGTCTGGTGAATTGAAAAGGTGACATTGGCTACCATTGAGTTGTCTGGAGATCACACACCATTGAAACTGCTCCACAAACTGATCTGCTCTAGCTCTGTTGGTCCCCCACCCTTCAATTCACCACACCCAGGTCTTTTTAGTAAAACTCAGAATAATACAATAGTAAAATATTTTCTTACCTCCTTTCTAAAGATCAAGTGGCATGAAGGTTAACACTATTATTCCCAACAGTTTTTCTGTGGAAAAACACTTCTGGAAAACGCAAGTGTTTGTTATGTGTCATTCAAACAGAGGCAATTTCAATTGTCTCACTTAATTTTGAAGTAATAAGTATATTTAAAAAAAATTGGAAAACACTAAAAATATCTTTTTTTAAATTTGGAAAATCAGAGACAATAGTCAAAAAGCAGTAAAATTAAAGTTATCTCTTCACAGGCACCTTGCTGCAGTTAAATAGTTTGAATAATCCTTTGGGATAATCTCCTGAGAGGGAAGATATGTCAAGACAATTTAACAGCTCTCTTCTGTAATTTGAAGTATTTCTTATTTCAAAAGCTAGAGTAGATTTAATGATATGTTTCAGGTTCCCTAGCTCCAGTGGAACCAGAAGTCTTCCTCTGTTGACTTCCAAAATGCATTAAATTCTCTTCTAAATTGGAGCCTCTGCACATCTGTGCAGCCCTCTATAACCCAAATGTTTTCAAGATACACATGCCAAAACACTGAAAGAGCTGGAACATTTCAATGTATTATAAGAAACTTAATTTCAAAAAGATATTCAGGTACGGTTAAATTTGTAGTCCTTTAGGACTGGTAACACCAACACAGAACTCCAAGAAAACATTCAGCTTTACACCCTTTCTTGTCATAAAGAATGTTGAAAAAATCAAGGTGGGAGGGGAGGTGGAGTGGGGGGAGGGAAAGAAAAAAAAAATAGCTTTCATTTTCTTTTGTCTGTCCCATAGAGAGAGACCCAGACTCTATGTAGGACAGATGTGTGACATTCACAGTCAGCTTTCTATCAGCTCAGAAAATCCAGATGGAATCTGGCCCAGGCAGAGGCAAAACATTCCTATCTTTGGGACATTTTTGTGTATATGGAGACCAATGTTCTGGTTTCCTCAAACCAGCAGGAAGATCCCCTGATGAGGGGGACCCTGATGAGATGTAGCCACTGGAATTTACAGGGTGATGTTGCACAGGGGAAATGATGGTTCTATAGTAAAATATTAGAGACCTTTTTGGGTCCTGGCACATGAAGACACATAGGCAAAGGTGAAAAGTGCACTGTTGTAGCACTGGCTCAGAGTGCCTGAGAGCCCAGCTTTGTGCTGTGTCAATCATCTTGCACAGAGGAAAGGGTCCCTGCAGCCATCCTGGACTTCACTCTGGCAGAAGCTGGCTGGTTGACTCCAGAATAGGCCCCAGGAGTGACATGTTTATACAGAAGATCAAGAAATTGGCTTCTAGGTTCACTGTCCTATCTGGCAATGCTTCATGTCACCAAGGAGGTCAATTAGTGATTTCTGAACAAGCCTAAGTAGAAGAAAATTGGGTTATATACAAAGCAAATAGGAGCAAAATTCAAGACTTAGGCCTTACCTGCAATTTTTAATACACTTTGCTTCAACACTCATTTAAATAATTAAATATCAATGCTAAAGGCCTTCTTCACATAAAGGTTCAATGAAAATGGTATTTGAAGGAAGTGCTGATGCAGTGTTTTGTTTTTCAAGTAGAATCTAGATATGCCCAATATATGGAATTCTGGGATATCTTAGATTTTACCGTATTTCTTAAGAGTTGAATGATACTGCTCCTATGAATCAAGACTATTTTGAAGTATTTAAATTAAATCCATTCACAAATATTTTCTGACAATAGTCTAATATATGTGTCTCTACCATTCAAACTGTGAGGAAGTAAAGCAGGAAGAGTAATTACCAAGGAAAAACTTAGACTGTATTTTTAAGGGAAAGATTAATGTACCAAAGCATGTTACACACCAAGGTGTGTGTTCTTATTAACTCATTGGCAATGGGTCAGCTTCTCATAAAGGAAAGGGGATAGTACTGACACTGAATTTCAAAATTATTCAATTACGTCAGCATTATATACACATGCAAATCATGAAATCAGACAACCACTCAACCATATGGATGAATTCATGGTCCCAGGAAGCTTAGCTCAGGAGGAGCTTCCAGTTCCCAATGTTCCCTTGAAAAACAACACTATGGAAAAAAAAAACCCACAATGGAAATTTTGCAAATACCACTGTGCGAAAAAAACAGAACAAACTTCAGCTATAACCATGTTAATTGGGTGTGTTCACAGCAATATCTATAAATGGAGACATTTTTCAAAGCTTTACTAAATTTTGTATTGGATAATTGGAACAAAACCCTTTTTCATTTGGGAAAAAAGTTACTTTGATTTTTTTTTTCAGTACACTTCTACCAGTAATACTGTCCAGTTCCTTCTTACAGACTTACTCCTGCTCATTGCCAGCCCATGGGGGAGGAAGTTTGCATTTATTTAAAGGATCTTTACTTTCTTTTTTAAAGACATCTTTGATCAGAAGTCACCCTTGGGTATATATAGAAATTAAGTCCCTGGAGAGCTACAAACCTTTCCAGTATCCTTTCTTGCAGGAAATTGAAAGAAAGAATTCAAAGGTCTCTTTGTAGACATTCATCTTTATGCTGTGCAGTAAAGATATGAGTGAGCAATGAAATAAATCTCTCATCGGTTTCCTGTGCTTAGGCTTGTAGAACAAGTATGAAATCAAATGATGAACACTATCTATCTGATTAGTTCCTTTCCTTGCATAACAATTACAGGTGATAGCTTTGAAACTATGTCCTTGGGAAAGGACACAACTTTGACTTTCAGATGGTTGTTATGTAAGTCTGAAAAAATTATTCAGTAGAAAGTGTCATTCCCTTAGAACTTTGCAGCAATTTAAATCCATTTTAGTTCCAGTGAGCTTACATTTACCAAGTGAAATATCTCACACAGAAAAGGGAGAGATTCAGGCCCAAATAAAGAATAACGTACAACACAAAGTTCATGATGCGAGAAAATGTACTGAGTCATGAGTGGAAGGACATTTAAAAATGACACCTGCTTCACTTTTTTCCATGTCCTGATGTCTTTTGCTTTGAATTTGGGACACAAAGACATTGAAAGAAAGTGTGCTTTTACAAAGCCAAGATCTGTGATCCAGCCCAACTCCATACATTTTGCTGACATCCTGCAATTTCACTAATACTTAAAGTTTGCTCCTTCATAAGGCAAAAAATGTTTGCTCTCTCTGGTATTCAAGCTTTGAAGACACTCAAGCTAGATCTTGCCAAACCAGAGTTCCCAGAATTAAACATTAAAGGTAATTTCAAACTTTTTCTTTGAAAATAGAAAGGCCCATTGTATTCTTATTTCTCTCTTCGAAGAAGACAAAAATCTGTGTATCCTATTGAAATTACTAACAAAAATCTTGCACAATCAGGAAACGGACCTTTCAGACAAGTCTTATTTGGTGTCTATAGAAATAGAAATCCCATTTCTATCACATCATAATCTATAGTCATCCTGAAGTGTTCCCCTACCCTCTGCCCCCTAGTCTGCCGCTAGCTCAGAATTTGGGGAGGTTTGGGTGAGGGGATCTTCAAGATAGAGAGAAGAAATCCAAAAGAGGCTCCTTACCTCGAGCATATTCCAAGGTTTATTCCAAGAAGGGATCTCAGGGGCCAAAGAGGAAGCACATGGAGGGATGGGGCTTTTTATCTCTTTTGGGATGGGGGGTGGGGTTACCTGGCTCAAGGCCATAGGTCAGAGTCAAGGGGCAGGTGGGGTCAGGCCAAAGGTGCAGTTTCAGAGGGGGCTTCAAGAGGGAGACCAAACACTAGGGGGTTACAACATCATCCCATACCAATGTTTAGAGCAATGCAGTGTACTGGAAGTGATAACACACACTTTGGAAATAGCTCTTTTAGGATGGCCAGCTTCAGCAGAATCTAATGTGGCACATCACAGGTGTTGTATCATCAGAAGGCCTGCATAGAATATTTTGACATTTAAGTTTCAGGTGATCTGATAAAAAAATGCAAGTTACTTGTTCAAGTTGCTTTTTTTTCCTAAATATATTTATTAGACAATAATAATTACTTGGTTTTAGACAAAATCCATTACATAACAGATTCCCAGTGCTAGATAGATTTTAGGTCCTTTTAAAGATCTGTGGTATTATTTTCCTTTTTTTTTTTTTTTTTGTATTCTTTGTCAACCACACATTTTCCTGGTTTACTTAAATGCTAAGCCCATTGCTGCAATACTCAAGAGATGGCTCATTTCCAGCAACTTGCTAGGTAAATTTTGCATATGTAATTTTATCTGTGGCTTTGACACAGCAGTATTTCCCTGCTTCATTTGAGCATATTTTTGTGCTCAGTTCAGCTTGCAGACTTAATGCATCATCATCTGGCATCCATATGCAAATACAGATGAGAAACCCTTTAAAACACATTAATATGAAAAAGCAAAAGCTTATTATGCAGATGTATTAAGAGGACTACAGAGAGTCACTGACCCTGTAAGCCTCAGGATACAACCCTGTGATCTGTGGAGCATTCCCCAGCTACCAGCAAGTTTCTAGGCAGCCTGAAAACCCACAGACATACCTATTTCCACCCTTCCTTTTCTTCAAGTGTCAAACTTCCTGACAAGATGTTCCCACAAGATGTTATTGACTGCAAAAAGTCTCCTGAGTATAAGTAAGTGATTTGCAACACTTGGCTGAGAAAGAAAAAATATTTGAAAATTTTAATGAAATAGATGTTTCTGATCAAACAAATTTGCATTAATCTTATTCTTTCAAGTTTCACCCTACCTCGTACATGACTATTGTCACCATTATCTTTTCTTTCACTGCATATAAATCAGGCAAAGGCATTGTTTTCCTTTTAGTATTGTTATATTTTATATATGTCACTGCCACCATCCACAGTAGTACATGCAACTGCATGTTCTTTTCATAGGAATCAGAGAATTTTTAATTAACTGTAAGGAATTACTTTAGGGCATACAGGTATGCACGTACTCACTTGTGACTTATCCCACTTTGAGTTCCCCAAATCAGGCACAACATAACATAAAACAGACAACAAAATTTAGATATACAGAAACAGTCCCATCGCTGTGACTTTCTTGTTTGTAGTCAATCAGAAATCTGAGAACAGTAACAAGTTTATTGCTATGGCAACTGTAGGGGCACAATGTGTTTATTAGCCCAGAGTTCAGTCACTCAAATCTCTCCTGCCAAAGGAGTTAGAAGATTGTCCCTTCATGGGTTCAGGTCTCCAAGCACAGTCAAGGCTCCTTGGCCAGTCCACAGACAATATTTGAATGAGTACAGTGTGCCTGTAACCCCAAGATTGGATTTTCTCTCCAATGCTATCATGACAAAAAGTGTTTGCAGTATTTCAAAGTTCTCCATGCCTCTCTACTGTTCATTGACAGCCCTCTCCTTCAAGTGTCATTCAGTGAGATCATGCCCCAGTCTTCATTTTACATGATCATCTGAACAAAAAACAGGATTTTTTTTTTCCTTTGGATTTGTAGACTTTAAAAAGCAATATAAAATCTTAATTGTAATTTTGAACATGGCATTCTCACTTTCAGCCCATCTGTTCTTTCCCCTCCCAGACACAGCTGTGACTCTAGAGCCACATGTTGCCTGAGCACAGGAAAAACCAATGAGTTTCACAGCTTGCACATGAAGGGCAAGTCTAAGCAGCATAAAGCTGTGTCAGGGAGAGATACCAAAGCAAACTTGTAATGGATTAACATGAGTATTGAAAACAACATTGCCTGCATATCCCCTGCTGTATTATTTATAGCCAACACAGTTGTACTGCTTTCAAGACTCAAGCCAGCATCTGAGAGCTACTATCTGCACATGCAACAGTGCTGAGCTACCATGCACAGCTCAGCTGCCTTGGTGGAGTTTAAAACTAATCCCATAGAGACAGCAACTTGAATGCCAGCTAATTATATGCAAAGATGAGGTTTCTCTGCATCACCCATTTTCACTGATTAATACTCTGGTCATGAAGCCCTGAGCACTTTCAACTCTACTTCCACAGTAGCTGCAGACTAGGCAGGCTGCCCAGCATTCTGGTGAGTGCCTCAGCAGATCCCCAGTTCTCTGCAGAGACAGTTTGTATGAACTGTGGTTTTCCAGATTTCATCAGCACAGCCACAATTTTCTCCATTTTATCCCAATATCAGCATTATCTCATCCTTCAAGAAATTACTGTCTACCCTGTGTGCAGTGGTTTTCAGGATGCAGTATTAAATAGCAGGAGTTTTGAGATCAGCTGTAAGAACTTCAAAGACCTTCTACACTGAGGCAATCTGAATTTTTTCCAAAATAGAGGCAGTTGTCTCTTGTAGTATTTTTCCTATGATAGTGTTTGCAACAGGAAAAGGCACTGTGCATAATGGTAGTAAACTGCTTTATTGTCATAAACATCCTGCAGAATTAATTCTTAGTAAATTTGCTGTCAAGGCAGTGCCAGAGACCTCAAAACTAGCTCCCCAGTAACCAGCTGAGATTATCCCCTGAACCACAGAAAATCTCCTCAGTTCCTTGGTAGATCTAAAAAGCTTTTTACATCTTGGTAGATGTAAAAAGCAACCCAAGATGTGGAATCACTCCAATCTGCTGTTGTTAATATGCTCTGTAGTTATAATATCTGTAGAGTATATTGCTGTGTGTTCACCCAGAAAACAAGCACCCACTCTGCCTTTCTGCTTCATGGCATATTATAAACACAAACTTGCTTATCATCCTCTTTGGGGGCATTTTTTTACTAAGCAATACCTTCATAAGTGCAATACATGCTGCAAAAACCCAGCAAATCAGATGCAAACTTACCAGAACTGAGTTGGGCAATGCTTGTGACAAACTTAAGATTATTTTCTCAGTTCACAATCTTGTTTTGATTAGCAAGCTTTCATTGTGCCTGTGGAATTCTCTTTCTGGAAGAGCAAGAACAAAAGGTGACTGTGGCTTATTTCAAATGCATTAGTTAAAGCTTATAACAAGTTGTTAAGGAGAAAAAACAAAATAAAAAGGGAAAATAGAATCTTTTTATTACAGCAACATTGGTCACAGCATTTCTTTTCCTTCTGCATCAACATCTTTACTGTAAATGACTAAAGGTTTATAGTTCAGTTGCCACATTTCTTTCTGCCCTGAGACAGCATCCTAGGAAAATGGCTTTTTGATTTATTTGATTATTTAAACACAAACACACATTTCATATGTGTTTTTCACTCAGCTCATTGTGAAAGCCATTGCAAAATAAAAACAACATTTATAATGGGTATACTTAATATCTACTCAACAGTTTGATGACACATGCTTTAGTCATTTGTACAAAAATAGAGGAAGTCCATTATTTTATGTCACTTTGAAAAGTAATGTTTGCAGGAAAATAGAATTGGTCCGAGATTTTGGTCAGGCATTGTCAGTGCAATATAAGACCTTAAGCTATTAGAGTGTCCAAAGGAGGGCCATGAGGATGGTGGAGGGTCTTGAGAGGAAGCCGTGTGAGAAGCAGCTGAGGACACTTGGTCTGTTCAGTCTGGAGAAGAGGAGACTGAGAGGAGACCTCATTGCAGTTACAGCTTCCTCATGAGGGGAAGAGGAGGGTCAAGCACTGATCTCTTTTCTGTGGTGACCAGTGACAGGACCTGAGGGAATGGCCTGAAACTGTGCCAGGGGAGGTTTAGGTTGGATGTCTGGAAAGGGTTCTTCACCCAGAGAGGATGGCTGAGCACTGGAACAGCCTCCCCAGGGAAGTGGTCACAGCATCACTCCTGATGAAGGCCCCCAGAGTTCAGACACATGGTGTGATTCTTGGGCTGTCCTGTGCAGGGCCAAGTTGGACTCAACGATCCTTGTGAGTCTCTTCCAACACAGCATATTCTGTGATTCTCTGATTCGTCAAAACCATTTTACCATAACTAGGAAAATTATTACTTATGTGAAAGTTAACAGCCAGATTAGCTATGGGTTAGCAATCAGCACAGCAGGTGCTTCACCTGAGCCAGGAGTGGTGCCTCCTGCACTGTCAGGCTGTGTCACTGGTGGCTGCATAACACCCACATGTAACATGGCTAGAGACAGTCAGTCATTTTCATGATAATCAACAACAAATTATTTGTAAGTTAATGTAATGCATTTCTGGCATGTGACTTCCTCCTGAGGCAATTTCACATTTTCTGGATTGTGATGTTGTGAAATTCATTTTTTCATAGTTGCTCTGGTTTCCAAAAACAAGGAAAATTCCAATTGCTGAATTCAAAAACTACATTTACACTCATTACCCTTTCTATTTCAAATAGGGGGTAAAATAGAAATTAAGATTTGAACTCTGATTCACAGAACAGCTGATTTTTTTTCACTTTTAGAAGCCAATCACTTTCAGACTGGTTGTTTCAAGACACATATCCACCCTGTGCTGGACAGTATTAAGCAGTCCTTCTAAGGTTATTTTGATCCTTTTCATCTTGTCATAATGTACCCAAAAATATTTAAAAAAACATAATTTAAAAGTATTACACTTAATACAGAGAATACATTTAGAAGGACCTGAAAGAGTTGTATATTTTAAATCTTTCTTCCAGTGTCACTAAGACATTCCTTATTCATAGTCTTCATTTAGATGCTAAGACCCAAGGCTAGAGTCAAAACTTTTTATAGAAGTTTAATGTGGCTTTTACACATATTGATATGCACTCCAGGCAAATATCTCTCTGATCATAGCCAGGGCCAGCCAAACACGAAGCAAACACTCTGGTGAAGGTGCTGAGCTGGGTGTCACAGCAGCAGTGCTTCCCAGCTGAGTGCCCAAGCTCCACCCCAGCAGCCCCCCTCGCTCTGGCCTTTCCCTCAGCAGCTTTCACTGCAGCCCAGGTCCCACAGACACCCTGCACATGGACCCCATGGAGATGTGCCTTTGGAATGGCAGCTGGTTTTCCACCCCAGCCACGTTTGGGCCAATATTCCTTCTGCTACGTAGGTGGTAAATTCAGGGTGGCAGGGAAATGCATGTGTTGAAGGTATTTTTGCTGTGCTTTTAAGTTACTGTGCTTTGGATCCTGATTGAATCTGGCTGACTTCTCAGAGAAGCTCACCAGGAGAATTTGCTCAGCTTCCCCTGCCTGCCCTGCTGCAGGGACAATAGCTTCCAGGCAGCCACACAAAGCTTTCAAAATAACACAACAATTTTTGCTTTGGCCATCTGTCCATGGATTCAGATTAAAGTGCTTTTAGAGAAAATAATTCTTTGCCTTTTTTTATTATTATTCATTCCACATTGCCTTTCCTGAGCCAGAGACAACATGATAGGTCAGATTTCTCGTACATCTCCTACAGTTTCAAAACCAAAAACACACTTTCTGTAAGCCATAAAAAAAAAAAAAAAAAAAAAAAAAAAAAAAAAAAAAAAAAAAAAAAAAAGCAAGCTTTAATCCTTAAACTAACATTGTAATTATAAATCCATATCCCACAAAAATGTCCCCTACTAGCTATCACTCTCAATAGTAAATAATTTACATGGAGAGGCTCTAATGGTAAACACTCTACTTAAAAACCCTTCACAGCAGACAGCAGGATAACAGTGTAATTCAAACCAAGAAGTGAGAAATGTTTGACTCATGCAATTTCCCCACCGACAAATTGCAAACAAAATTCCACGGGTCTTCCTGCAGACAGGAATGTGCTCAGTGGAATAGAGGTGTAAGGTTGCAAGCAAGATGTTTGCATGCAAATATATTACAGGCTGCTAAAATGAGCTCTGTCTAGTGCTGTACTATATAATGCTTCCTGGAACAAAGCTGGGAAAAGTTTTATGAATGAGAGGACCCCTTCTCTCAGACTAGGGATTACACACAAGTTTCTGGCATGGTTTTTCTGAGAACTGCTGCAAGGAATTCATCCCCATTTTGTCACCCTCTGACTCCCCACAGAGACAAGAGAGAGCCCTGTGTTGAGCCTGAAGACTTGGTAGGCACCAGCCCTGGATGTCTGACTAAACTTTGCCTCATTCTGCAAGGTGCACAAGGAACAGGAGAAGGACTGAAAAGCAATGGAAATTGGCTGGAACGGCCTGGTTTTAAGGGGTAACAGAATAAATAAATAAATTCAAAGGTAAAGCTTCTTCGAGTGTTTTAAATTTAGTGATGGCCAGTTCTCCAGTCCTGTCACAGTGGTGCCACCCTCCAGTTAAGTGATTTCCAGCTTGCTTTCCTCCCAGGGCACCAGGTCAGGAAAGTGCACCAGGTCAGAACAGATATAGCACAAAATTGTAATTACCCTATGGCAGAGGAAAAATTACCTGTGATTCCTATACCCTGAAACAAGCAGGAACCATTTGATACTCAGTGCTGGCAAAAGTGAGGACCTGTCTGCCTTGGATTAAAACTTTGGTTCTAAACCCTCTTTTATTGTAAGCTTTGGCACCTTCACTACTTTCCATTTGAATGAACTTCTATTATCGGAGACACATGAGAAAAAAAGTCAAATGTAAATAGAGCACATTGAACAGGCTTAAGGCAATAACAAACAAAAAATATTCTTTAAAAGGCACAAAATGTCACCTATAAAGTAATTTGTAACACTCCTGAGTCTCACCAGACATATGTATCACATTGCTCCTTCATTAATGTTCTTCAGATGAAGCTGTACGATCAGCAGAAATCCATTAAGGAGACAAAGTATTCCTATGCTGAATAGCTTGCTTGCTTTTCTTGCTTATCTGTATTCTTGCTTGCAGTTTTTTATCCTTCTTTTCTCTGTTCCTAAAAACTGATCCAATACGATCAAATTTCATATCAGTAAAACATATTAAAATCAGAAGTCATTTTTAATTTTCTAATTTCTTATTCATCAAAAAAATGTCATATTTGCAATAGGGAAATTGAGCAGTATATATTATTTGCTTGATACTTGAAGTCATGAAATACAGATTATTTCCTGTTGCTTAGTCCTTCCTGCCCAATCCTAATGTTATTAAATTCACTATAATGCTGAGATACATGTAAGAAACAATAAAAAAAGCTTAACTCCTTTAATGTGTCTTAAGACTATATAATAAACCTAATCTTACAAGTAGAATATTTTAAATATTACTAATTTCAAGCTGAGGAAAAAAAAATAAAAGAGGAGGATAAGTGGAGTAGAGTTATCGGTGAATGCACTATTAATGCACTAAAGGAAAATTATATATGTAAAATGAGGTAGGGAAATGGCACCATGACGTACTTTGTATTTTCCAGGGGAATTTAACATACACCCCAAAAATGGATATCAAGTAGAGTGAGAGATAGTATGTAAAAGCATACTTGTTTTTCCTAACTCTTCGAGTTGCTTGTAATGAGGAAATCAAGAATTGAAACATATGGCTTGTCACGAAACATTTGTGTTTGCATGCTGTGATTCAGTCCTCAGATGCAATCCTGTGTTTAAATACAAGCCTCCACCCTCTTCCTTTTAGGGATGTCTGTCTTGCTCTGTGCACAGCATAAGGAGCACCCTAATAATAAATGCTGTGAATGTTACTATTATCCAGAGGTTCTCAAGCTCATATGCTTGCTTGCGTGCTTTTTTTTTTCTAATAGCCAGAACCACCTAACCATTCTGAAACAAAACCAAGTCTGACACACTGGGTTTTTTGAGAGGGGAAAAAACCCAACAAAACAGCAAAAAGGCACCTTCCTAACACTTGACATTGTTTCAGGTTTTGTTGTTTATTTTTTTTTTTTTAATTTTCTTGCCTTTGTGGGTGGATGGATCTATACCATAACAGAAGACTTGCAGTAATTTAATGAGTAGCTTCCTGGCTGAGACCTTGTTCTTATTTTCTCACATGTGCCAAATCTTTCTACTGAATCTTTTAAATTTAAATACTCAGATTTAGCCCATTTAAGCAGTTTCATTTGGCAACAAAAGAAAATCATGAACCACCAAGTTTCTACCTTGAAGGACACAAATAAGTGCCTCTCATTTAAACACCTTTACATTTAAACAAACATTGATTGATTTTTCAATGTATAATGCAAACCCAACTCTACAATGTATGTAGACTTACAGAAGCATAACTGGAAGTGAAAACAAAATCTTGCAATGGGAAGTGGTTTTGTTGTTTATATTATAGATTTATAGAATTATAGAATTATAGAATGGTATGGGTTGGAAGGGGACCTTGAAGATCAAGTAGTTCCAACCTCCTCTTTCCAGTAACTCTGGAGTGTCACACAATCTGTAGAAGGCACAATGACTAGAGCGGAACACCAGGAATAAGAAAAGATATATCATTTTAAAGCTATGGACGGTTGTAACACCTTATAAACAGCACAAAGGCCAATTCTCTTTGCCCTTAGCTTTAAGCCTTAGTTATCTCTGGTTTAAATTACTAAGCAAATTGCTCTGCCAGCCCATTACATGTAGTAAAAACCAAAGTCACATAGCTTGATTAAGGGAAGTGGCTGGAAGTCACAGCCAGCTGATTTTTTGAGTGTGGGGCAGCATAGGCTGTTCAACGCCTTGGGCTCCTCTTCCCTTTCTACACATTCCATC
Organism: Rhadina sibilatrix; assembly: GCA_013400275.1. Taxonomy (NCBI): domain Eukaryota; kingdom Metazoa; phylum Chordata; class Aves; order Passeriformes; family Phylloscopidae; genus Rhadina; species Rhadina sibilatrix. Next base: position 87,953 of record VWYO01020531.1, on the reverse strand, counting down.
TTGTCGGTCTCTGTTCTGTGGGCAGGCATTCTAGTCCTGAACAAGAGGAGTTTAGCATGTACCTGATCTGCATCAATTTGAGTACCTGTTTCCCTAGTAGCAGTAAAAATCCCCTCTTTAAGAGTGCATGACAACTTTCTTGAGAAAAAATAAGTATTGCAAAAAACCATCTTTGATTTGCAACTGTTCAGATGCTTCAAGTATGTTTCTAAAGCTGGTAATAGAGAAGGAAAAGAGCTATCATAGCTAAACACAATCGTGAGCCGCATATTCAAATGAGTTGAGATGAAAAACTTCACTTTTTCTTACTTTTTCCTAACGACCATTTTCAGGTGGAGAAAACTCTCATGCAGGTTTCCTCAGCTGTAGAGCAGTAGTGCTTACTTGGGCAAAGCAGAGAATAGCACTGAGCCAGTTTTTTGATCCATAACTTTGAAGTTTGTTAATACTTTTCACCCTATCATTCATTTCTATGCTAGCACTCAGCTCTAGCTCATGCAGAGCAATTTTGAAGCAGAACTCATATGATGCTAAGAATCATTAGGCAAATGTTACCCACAGACAGAGGTGGTGAGGGATGTTGAGGTGGAAGGGAGAACATCCTGGGTATTGAACCTCATTTGGTTTTCCCCCACATTGCTTCTGTGTGGAGCAAAACTTCTAGTGAAATTTCACTAATGGTTCTTTCCTTTGGTCTCCCTTAAATAGTATGAACTATTTCTTTGAGAAGCACGAAAGATAAAATTTATTACAGCATATATTTTCATGGCATTGTTGGAAGTAAACCTATAGTTTTATATTCAGTTCTGATGCTTCTGAATAGTGAACAAAAAGTATTTTCTTAAAATGAAAAATACACAGTCACAGTGGAAAAAAAAGAGGATGATGTTTAGGAAACGAAGTTGTTGGCAGTACAGCTGCCAACACAACAAACAAAGCAAACCAACGTGAGCCACTCGCCCATCTTTAGTCAGTATAAGACTGAGCATGTTGAGTAAAGGTAAAGTGCTCTGAGATGGAAAGGAATTGTTATCTTCTTCTTTTTTTACGGGCTGAAAGGCACCACTGCATTTAGAAACATGCCAATGTGGAGATGGGTATTTTTCTGCTTGAGAAACAACTTAATCAAGAAGACTCATGATTTGGAGAGGAAATAAAAAGATGTTTCCTGATTTACCAAACTAAAATGAGATAGGAAGAGATCTGCCTACCTAGAAATACTATCAGTTCAACATTTAGGATGAGCTCCATGCTAAGATATGGCAAATGGATTCAAGAAATAGGAACACAAAAAATATTTACAAATATAAAAATATATTACCTGTTCAGCTCTTTTGCTCATGCCTTTTCCACACCTGAAATCTCCACAATCTGAAGATATTAGAGATTTGTTTAAAATTGTAGCTCAAAAATACATTACCTGTTCAGCTCTTTTGCTCATGCCTTTTCCACACCTGAAATCTCCACAATCTGAAGATATTAGAGATTTGTTTAAAATTGTAGCTCAAAAATACATTACCTGTTCAGCTCTTTTGCTCATGCCTTTTCCACACCTGAAATCTCCACAATCTGAAGATATTAGAGATTTGTTTAAAATTGTAGCTCAAATATCTCCATTGTTCTTGTACAGGCTTGAAGCCAACCTGAGCTTCATCAGCCCTAGGATTCAATGAGAAAATGGTGATTTACATCCCTGGGGGCTGATATTTCTGTCTGGGATTTCTGAGACTGAAATATATGCATAAGAGCTGTACAGTGGCTAGACAGTGAGTTCATCATTGTGCAATGTCTCAGACTTACCATGCACATGCTGAAGCAAAGGTCATCATCACTCCCTGCAGAGCGTATGAAACAGGACTGATGGGGGCCAGGCCCCTAAATCCATTGTCCATCCACGAAAGGGTGGGTGTGTGGATGGCTACAGGTTTGTTTCACTCCTTCCCACTTTAATCCTCAAGGAAGATGAGGTTGAGTTCAGCATCACAAATTACCTGGCCTATTCCGACAGATGGGTTTTGAAAAGGGTAGTTGTCAGCATATGTAGTGTCAGTTCATTTTCTTGATCTGCCACAATTGCTGGCCTTTCAAAATTAAATTTGGATATATTTTCTCTTGTGAAAATGCCTTTGTTACCATTTCAACTTCAGACAAACAACTATCAGCCTTAGGTATTCCCTAAACCAGGGAAAAGCATGTTAAACGAGTTAAGATACACAAATCCTGCACCCTCCATCACATGCTTGAAACTGGAACAGGTCCCTTTTGCTGGATGAAAGACAATGTGGGAATACCAACAAGAAAATTCATTAAAACAGCTTCCAATAGCAGTCTCTCAGTACTTTGCACACTAGGATGATGTTATGCATCTCTGTGTATAATAAAATTTCATGCAATTTGACTTATTTCAGTGAGGAACACTCCATTCTGGACCCATCAACAACAGAAGAAATTAATATTATTCATTCATCAATTCCAATTTACAAACAAAATTTACATGCCATCAGAACTCTTTTAGTTTTTAACTTATAGAAATTTACCCAAATATAAGATTATTTTCATAATGTATTGCCTTTGATAGGAAACCTGGCTGAAGGAACCTCTAAGGGATTTTTGCTTTCCCATTTTTCTTCACTTACGTGGCTCCTCTGCTGACATTTATCACACCTTCACAGATGGACAAACAGAAGAGTTTGCAGAGGGTACAGAGTAAAGCTCTCTAAATGATCTTGGTTAAAAATAATCCACAGGGGAAAAAAAGGCATCACTCAAAATTCCTCATTTCCACTTTTCCAGACTTGAAAAGGCAAACAAAAACACAACCCTTGGCAAAAGAACAATTTTCTCACCACATACATCTTCGATGTATACCATGTGATTTCTCCCACCTCCAGGCTGTCCCTCAATCCTTTTATTTTCATCTAGGGCATTTACTCAAAAGGTTGCATATGGACAATTTGCTTTCTTAGGTGCCAGTATGGACACTCCAGTTGGAGCACCATCTCTATCCATACTTCACATGCTTAGGATGCTGAACAGCCAACTGTGGACATGTATTTATCACATGAATGGGACACCCACGGGCATGACAAGCTCTTACCTTCTTTATTTGCATTCCTGAAATTTGCACCACTCCTTTTCTGCACCAAACTCAACCTATGATATCAAAGATTGGCGAGAACAGTATTCCTATGCCCTCATGGTAAATGTAGACTTATACTAACAAGGATAGCACCAGCTGGAATGACCACCACAATCCCAGATCCATGAGAAAATAAAAGGTGAGGGAAAAAAATATATGTATTCACATAAAAGCTTTTCTCAATGGGTCTAGCAGTTACTGCAGGATTGTTATAACACAAAGGGCAGTCATTCTTGCAGCATTAAAGATATAATGACAATGATTTTCTATATCACAAATTTTTTTTTAAAATCAACACATCCTTTGTAATTGACAGTCCGTTCTGCTATAAGCAGGCCCTCTGAAGATATCCCTTTCCCTCACTGCAAAGTCATAACTAACCATGATATGAAATATATGATTATTATAGCCATCATTTTTACCCTTTCAGTTCTAAAACTAGCCTTGCCAAATGCAGCAGACTTTTATATATAGCAGGGAAAATTATGGCAGGGAAGGTTAAAGAATTAACTTTCAACCACAACGTGTTCTTGTTAACCTTTTTCTACAGATGAAGTGGCATGTTTTTGTGAACAAGTAGATTCAGCAGCCCTGTAACTCATATGAGCCATTGGGGACAATTAGCATTATTGAACCTTTTCAGACTCTGATAGACTTATTTATGGACTCTAGACAGGTTGGACTTGATTTGGATCTCAAGATGGACATTCGCAGATCAACATAAGCTGTCAAGAAATTCCTTTTCTTTTCCCAGAGGAATTTTTAGTTGAGACTCATTGTGAGTTAACATAGATGGTTTTTGGGTTTTTTGGTTTGTTTTTTTTTTTTAAATTCTACAGAAGACAAGATGCAGGAAATCCTCAGGCTTATTTATTTTAGTTAAACAACAGTTTAGTACAGAAAATACACACTTACTATTACAGGGGCACAAAGATTAAATACATCAGATTAGATCTCAAATCATCAAAAATATGTATTTCTAAAAAATATTTGACTTTGAGTTGCCCCTTTTCAAGCTGATGATATGGTGTTTCTGTGAGTTTCCATAAGAGTGCAGAATAAAACCACAGTAATCTTCTTTTTGGGGCAAGTACATAGAAATTTTTGCGGCATTGAGAGTTGGAATTTCTTACACTTATCATGTAAAAAAGTGCAAAAAAATAAAAAATAAGAAAAATAAAATAGAATTCTTTCTTCTTCTTTCATTTCAGATGTACATACTTTATTTACCTATAAATATAGTAAATAAATGCATCAAACAATATAAACTCTGAGCTGCAACAACAGAGCTCTTTCCAGGTCTGAGAAGAGATAGCCGCTTTTCCAAGTAGATCGGTTAGAATCAATTTACCCATTAATTGCTTCATTTTCTCTTCCCAATCCTCAGATTGATTTTCCATTCCAGACACTAGAAGTTGGCTAAGTCTGCTGGTAGCAAATGCTGTCAATCTCGATTTCCTTATTTATCTCAGTCACTGAGTCTCAGTAAAAGATAGCGTGGTACATAATGAAGGGCTTTTTCTGCAAAAGTTTTGTCCAAATAGATCTCAAGACATGGAAAAACTCAGTACCTCAAACTCCCTTTGTTGCCAGCATATTGGCAGTAGCCATCTCTGAACTACATTTCCAAAATGAAAAAATTCCCACTTGAAGAGAACTGCAACTCACGGAACAGAACCTGTTAGTTCAGGGAATGAGGTGCAACTATCAAGTTGTTGTTTCTTAATTTCTTTGAGCTTCAGGGTTTTTTTCTGCCTACTTTTTACATACTGGAGACCTTCTTTTTCAGTAAGTTAACAAAGGAGGAGGTTTTTCTACTGTACATAGCTCAACAGGAGTCTGGCAGGCCTCTAATTGGTTCTCTAGAAAAGAACAAAATCCTCACAGATGTGCAGAAGATCTTAATTCCATTAAACAAGAAGTAAAAATCCAATTTCCCATCCACCAACCACACCACCTCATCCCGCAAGAAGAAGATACATAGAAAATTGCAGGTTTACTGTGGCTTGAAGTATATTGCAGTGTTCTGCCCAATCATATTGAAGTTTTAAATGACTTTGTCTTTCATTCTCCTGGAGACACAACAACTTCACATTCTTTGTTTCCTACTAAAATTCCCACTCTTCATACATACTTAGTGGTGACACTTTATGAAGAAAATGGAAGTTATTAATGGTGTGTATTAAGGGAGTTATTAAGGGAGTTATTTAACTTTGTTAAAATCCAGGCTGCTTGACAGCCAGTAGAAGTTTTGCAATTTGACCAAATAGCACTTTATCCTGAGTATTTCTAGACTGAGGTACAGCTTTTACCATATGAGACTTGACAGAAATTTCCTGCAGTACAAACTTGTTTGAAGAACTGGAATCCAGGAACATCAGGAAAGTTCGTGGGCTTAAGGCTGCATGTCTCAATCTACCCAACAAGTGCAAAGTTTTCGCAAAAAATGTCTTTTCCTTTGTGTAATTGCAGGCCTGCTATTTACCAAGTGTATATTAATTGTTAGTTTGTAAAGGAACTTTTATAACACTCTGCTCTGAGACTCATAATCAACAACATAATCCACAGAGGAAACTTATTTTGTACAAATGTATATTCAATTTCTTTTAAAAATTCATTTCCATAAAACTATCCTTCATTTAATGATGAAAAAATACATCTATGTCTGGTTAAGAATTAGTTTGAAAGGAATTTGGGCAACTTATTTTTTTAATTATTTTTTAGATGTAAAAAATATTATCTTTTCCACTATGACTAATGCTTTGCAAGTCCTTCTTCTAACAGATTCCATGCTTTCATTTGAGCATTGACAGCATTTTATTTCATCTTCTAAACTGCATTTAACAGGCTTGATAACTAACAAAGCTAATTAAAATTTTTCTGAGTTTCTCCTCAGTTAAAGCATTTCTTCCTCCAGTGCTATTCTTGGGCTAAGTTTCTTATTCAACCATAAGTGGAGGTTTGAAATCCACCTACTCTATCCCTAAGTACACCTCTTAAGAGAGATGGAAAGTCAGAATAAAACCCAAATCAACATATCTCAGTCTTTCTAAAGTCAAGACCTTCTATTCAGTGGAGAAAACAATTCAGCACCCACAGGGGAAAATTGTCATCAGAGACATAACTATTTCTTGTAATTATCTATATTAAGATTTTAAAATGGCTGCACCCATTTTAAAATATGCTAAACTTAACAAGGATGCAGTTCAGCAAATCCCATTACCATGTTGAAAAGGTTTATCTTTCTCAAGTGTTGGGGGAATGGAAGCAGAAGAGCAGGGAGGAAACCACATCCTCACCCAAGAAACACCAGGCCAGTTCAAACGCCCCCAGTTCCCTGTGTTGGGGCAGCACTGGTGCCAGCTCACACCTGTCCTCTCCCACCTGTGACAGCATCAGTCCCGGGGCCGTGTGGGGTGTCTGGGCTGCACAGCCAGAAGTGTTCTGCCAAGGGTCGAGGGGGATGTCCTGCAGTTGATGGGGACATGGCATATTTCAGCTGGCTGAAAGAGAGTGTGGCACTACTGGGCTGGCTAAACCACAAGGCGGTTTAGAAGCACTTAACTATTGACTTATCATAATCCATATCAATTTATCTTCTGCTATTGATTGGAAGTTCTGTGGTGCATGAGTGGTTCCATTTTTTTTTTCAATTTGATTTCAATTATTAAAATTGGTACAACTTAATAATACTTTGTCCTGTAGTTTTTAAAATTGAAATCTGAAAAATATTAATTTCTTGTGTTTATTAAAAGCTAATTTCCATATAGTAAGGAAATATTCATCATTCTACTTATTTTAAAATGCCACAGAATCTGACAACTAATAATTACATCTATTTCAAGAAAATGTTATGATTTGATTATTAGAAAATATCTGTAAATGACACTATTTCATTATGTTTTCTATTTAACATTAATTCTGGCTAATTGTATGGCTCCAGGGTTTTTTCAGACTAGGGCTAAAATTGTTATCAACTTGAGAAGTATTCCCAGGCTGAGCAGCTGCAGAAAAAAGCTGGTTTTCAGAAAGCTATGAAAATTACTTTCCCCATCTCCAGCTCCTGAAGAAGTCAAATGAATTCTAAAATGTCCTTCTGATAAAATATGCACATAAATGCCAGAAAAGAGGTTATTGCAGTCACTCACAGGAGGAATAGGCTGGTAGCAAATGTATGAATGTTGATATTAATGATTTGATACGTACTACATTATTATATCCAGAGACAAAAAAGTTCTGTCCTTACACTAAACAGGGTCATCTGTCTTTGCCTTAAAAAATTATTAACAAAGTATTCCAGGAAGGAGGTTTTTTATTCACCACAACAAAAATAGAACCCAAGCATCTCTTGAAGCATTCACTAAACACGTTACAATGGTCTTTAACAAGTCTACTTTTTAGCTGCTGTTAATGGAAGTATTTGTCCATATGAACATTCTTTCATCATATGAACATTCTTCCACCATAAGTAAATGATCCTAATGTTACATTAACCATGGAAGAAAAATCAAATCACTTATTTGAGAACCAGTCCCAGAAAAATTGTGTAACATTTATGTATATATGCACTAAGAAAACATCCTTGGAATAAAGTAAGCACCTAATTTCACTGCTTATAACAACTTAAAAATATGCCACTAAATTGCTTAAAAATATTATTATTAAAATAACAAAAGTAGGGACTCCAGCTTATTACCAATTGGTTAGTTTGTGTATTGCACTCTGAGCTGCTCAAAATAGAAATTTCCACAAGTAGTGCATCTTTAATGCTACCAAGGGGAAGTATCAGCAGTACTAAAAATTATATCATTTGTTTTTGAAGTTTGATATCTTAACCATTTTGGTCAGAGGGGAAAAGTTGGATCTCCAGGACCTCTAATGTTGCTGTTAAGGTTTTCCTCATTTATTTCTTCATGTGCTAGATGGTGATATAGGGCAAGCTAGGGGTGGCTTAAAAATCATCTCTTCTCTTCTTAGGTTTGTCCAACAGAGAAAACAATACCTAGATTCAGCAACCCTAAGGGGGTTGCAGATCTATTTGAGGAAGGTCATGTGTTGCATTGTTACTCCTGGTACACTGTAATGCCATAGAGCAATATTCCAGGGCCTGGGAACATCAGGTGTCCAGCAGGACACAGGCAGATTGGCTGAATCCCATCACCAGAAGGGCTTTTAGTTTCACATAAGAGAATTAGGTATTCTCTTTGTCTGCCCCACCATATGCAAATCCAGCCAGTCGTGTGGTCTTAACTCTTATCTGATTTTAACTGCCTTGGCTGTTCTAGTCTCTCTAAAAAAGCTGGTCTGGAATTATCATATTACACAGTCTACATGTCACATTAAATTCAGATCATTGTATTTCTGTACTGATTCCATTGTAATCAGGAAGAACTTATTCCTTGAAAAGCACTTTCAGGTAATGATCGGTATTCCTTGATATTTGCTTCCCTTTTTACATTCTTTAATTATAAGACAATGTGACTTGGATAATTATCTTTGTAGCTTAATCCATCCAACAGAGAGAATAAAAAAAAAAAAGGAACAATTAATAAATAGAATGAATGCAACACTTTTAAGAAATATTAAGCAATTTGTGTCAGACGACCAGTAAATATGCCATGCACAAAAAGTATTTTTTGTGAACAAGTCTAGAATTTCAGTGGAGTAGAATTTTTGCTCGCTTTCTACCTTCCTTTGTCAGCATAATTTAACAACATCCTGCACTTCTGCTTTGAAAAGCAGCCACCTTAAATCAAATAAAAGTCTCATTAAATTTTCCACACTCTCCTTTAGGAAAATGCAGTTATATGGTTTTTCCTATTGTCTGACTTTAGTGTTGTTTAGCAGAGCCATTGAAGTGATGCAAAAACAGCAGCACAGGGTGGAGGCAGATGTATTAATAACAAAATAATTGGAATGTCAAAGCTCATGAATTAGCCCTTCTCAAATTCAACAGCAATCAGCAGATTATGGGGTTTGTGCCTTGTACAAACTATAAACAGTGCAATTCATTATGTGCATATCCAATACTTTTTTTCTCTAGACTTCTTTGCCTCTGAGTGCTAAATTAAGAAATTAATCCTTCAGAGGTCAATGAAAACGGCTTTATTGCTATTCACAAAATCAAATACTTGGAACAACAAACAGTCTGGGCAGCTCCCCCAGCCCAATATATCACCAGTCCATCTGTGCTTAGCATTCCACTGCTGGAGAGTTAGAGGGAATTATTCAACTGAGCTTAAGATTCAGACAGTTCTCAGCTATTGCTCCTTTCTCCTGAAAACGCTAACTTCAATACATCAGAAAAAAATATTAGTTCTGTAGGAGGAGAATGTGAACATGATTGAGGCTTAAATCCTGTCTTGCTGAGCCAGTCCCTCAGGACTGATCCTTTCTTTCTTTAAACACACAGCTTTCTGCTGAACCCTCTTCCATGTCCACATGAAATGACATCTTCACCCTCTTCTTGCATAAATGTAAAAATACCAGACAGTGTTGTGGTAGTACTATAGACAATGACAGATACACACAAGCCAACATTTCTTTAATTTGTAGATGTGAAAAAATAAACTGGGGAGGGGGTGGGGCAACAAAACTCCCTTTTACTGTCTACACAAATGCCAATACACAAAATAAAAAATCACCCCCATCTAGTCATTGTACCTTTTTGACCTAGTGTTCTGAGCCAGGCTTCTTTAGCTTCTGTCACAAAGAACAGTTCAAGAGTTCAGGTCAGGTGAAAATTCTTCTGGATGGAAACAGAGACCACTTTTAAATTTAATACTTATAGGACTATTATTTTTCTCACATACAAAATCTGATGGTCATTGATGAGCTGCCCAGAGGGAAAAAAATCTTTTCTAGTGTCCCTAACTCCTTTAGACATTATCCACACTTTGCAAAACTTTTCTTCAGTGACTCTAGGGAAAGCCAAATTCTATCTGGCACGCATCCCATGCACAGCTTTTTTAATAAAATTGGTGGACAAATATTTTTTTAACCTGGTGATCCTCTGTGTCATTGATTTCCCTAGGCTGTAGAAATGCCTATGCCAAAAGGCCATAGCCTCTGGGAGTATATAATATAATGTGCTTAGCTTGTTTCCTTAACTATATCAAAGATGACAGCTTTTTCTAATTTTTAAAAATGCCCATTTTGCTATATACACATTGCATATATTGTTACACTGGAAAAAGGTAACTGTATTACAGTGCAATTGTGCCCTATACAAACTCAAATTTGTAGCTGCCCTGAACACTAAAAACCAAAAATATAAAAAATATTCTGCTCTTCTGTCAGTCTGTGATTTACCTGCCCCTCTCCACCTTTAAATTTCTAACTAATCAAACTTATCATCAAAAATAATTTCCTTCTTCTCCTCCTCCCAGCTCCACCTGGGCTCTTCCCTTGCTGTGATATTCCCATGAAGCATCTTACTCTATTGATACTAATCAGCTTTTGTCTCAGTCTCTAGTTGAGTTCTGAGCAATTATTCTTCACTAGTGCAGAGTTTTGAAGGTTGATGCCTCATATTTCAAGGGCCGAAAGGTTTTCATGCATTTAAAGTTGTCTGTTTATTCTAATTATATCAGCAGGTCTAGTAAAAGGTTTTACATCTCCCCCATGAACCTTGTTTAACCCAGATTGCAAAGAACCACATTCATCTTTTTCAGGTTTTTAATGGATATTTTACTAAGACCTTTATGTTTGCAAATATCAAATACCTTGCTGGATGTTACAAAACTGATCTCCTACAGCTGTCAGTTAATTTATTTAAATACCAAATGTAATGCATTTTATATTAAACAACTACTGAGGGAACAAAAGAGAAAGCGTTTTATTGCTTTATTTCCCTAGCAGCCTCCAACCTTGTCTGTGGTCCACTCAATTTAGGGACTACATAATCTCTCTGTAAATTCCATGAGTGCTGCCTGGTTATTGTCACCACATAATGTCCAGTAAGAGGAAGCAAAGCTTGTAGGGGGATAACAGAGTATTCACATAGCTTTGCATAAATATTGTATAATGGCTTCCCTCTGAGAGATTTGTAATGCTCACATTAAAAATAACTGGAGTGCATATCAGATTAGCTTTTTCACAATTCAGAATTAGGCAACTTGGAAGAGTGAGTGTAACCCCCATTTCATGCATTCATGGCCTCATGTGAAACTGGCTCTTTCAAAAAATAAAACATACCAAACCATGTATTAACAATTAAATTATTAATATCTTTATGAATACATTATCAACTATTTGCTTATAAATAAAACCATATAAATAAGTAGTTTAATAATAACACTGTATGAAAAATTTGTAGGTCTGTGGAGTTTTCAGTCAAAAGACACGAGCTCATAGTACTCTGGGAAACTTTCTTTTATGCAAACAACTGGATCAGGCCAAAGAACTTTGCCAAGTTCCACTTCTGAACTTTCCTTCTTATACAGTTTTCATACACTAATGTCTCTGACATGTTTACCCAGCAAACAATATTTCATTCCTTGGGAGGCACAAAAAAGGTAAGAAACATTTTCCATTTGCTTTGTTGTAGGATTCTTACTCTCAGGAAAGCCTTGCCCAGCCTTGTGCAAAATGATTCAGCAATGGGTTGGTAGAAACATAGTTCTTATCCTAGCAGTGCTCAGTGTTGGTGAAATTACCCTGATGAACAGGATACACTTTACTTGGCTCACTTCTAACCCATTTACAGATATTAAACTAGTGATCCTGCAAGACATTCAGTGCCTCCAGTTCCCACTGAAAGGGAATACAGTCTTACAACAGAGTGACTTACACTGCCATTATTTGCCTCTTTCCACCTTAGGAGTCAATTCTGTGATAAATTAATGCATGTTAAAGTACAGCTGACTTGGAAAGAGCCAATCTTTGTGTGGAAGTATTCCCTCTTGGAGTGACAGAACTCCTCTGCTAAATTGTAATCAGGACAAAGCCAGACAACTTCAAGAATGGGGAGAAGCCCTTGAACTGGAAAGAAAAGATTCTCCATTCTTATGTTTTCATGATCAACCTGCAGTTTGCTGGACAGCACTGGCCTCTGTCTCTACCACACTTACCTCAGCTTGGTGACCTCTGCAGAAAAGAGTAAGTTCCTCAGATGCTGTTTTTCTGAATCTTGTCTCTCTAGCCAGTGCTAAAGCTGGTCTTAATCATTACAAAAACATCATTATCTGAAGTTAAGAGAACATTTCTCCTCACATATTTTTGTAAGCATTTCAATTTAGTTAGCTAGGATTTTCTGATCTCATCAGTACAATGAGATCTTAAGCTTCTGGCAGCAACAGCTCTTTTCCTGATGTCATCAGAGTTGAAGAATTTTGGAATTAATAAAGTTCTATAGTCTTTCTCATCCAAACCGCTCCTCTACCTCTCATCTTTTACACAGCTATCCTGACTGATTATTAACCCTCCTAGATTAAACAAGCATTGAAGAGACAGAAGCAGACCAAGTGGTATTTTCTTATCCCCACACTGCAAGATTACCTTAATCTTTAAATTTAGGCATTACACCATCACTGTGACCTCTGACTGACATAACATGCTCCTTGAATCTGGGTAGAAATCTCTTCATATTTCTTCAGACAGCAAGGTCTACAGGGCTTCATAACGAGCTCTCAAACAGGTTAATTGATTTGGACTGGGAAATTTACACAACAGTAAGAATACTAATCAAAGAAAATATATGTCCAGGATTAGGGTAATGGTATGGACAGAAGTAGCTGTGGATTTCCATATATTGCTAAATTCCACAAGATGGGGTAAGTTAATAGGACTGTGTTTGCAGTGGTAAATATATCATGTTCATTGGAGGATAAGACTGGAAGTGGCCAAGGGTAGATATAGCATTTGAGTGAGGGTGAAAATTTAGAGGCAGGCATTAAAGAATAGTTATTTTAGGAATTCAGCATTTAGGTCACACTTCTCCAAACCTTTAAATGCCAGTCAAGTACTCTGACACAGGATTTCCTCAACTACAAGAGAACTCGCTGCACAAGCTGTTTAGAAACTTTCTTGCTGAGCAGAAAAGGTGTGGTTAAGAATTACATTAATCAGCCTGACCTTCAAATTCTATGTGCTCTTCTGCTGTAGGAATATAGCATGGATCACATTAGAACCCAGACAAGAACAAACTTGACCATGGGGTAGTGTTCAACTGAAGCTTTGAGTTTCTCTTCAGTACCTTTTGTGTTCTATAGTAAAAAAAAAACTGTCAAAGGAAACTTATAGCCACTGTCTTATCATCCTCAACATAGTCCCAGTTGTACTTTCAACTCCTACCAATTACCACTGTCTCAAAAAAGCTCCTAGACACAAATTTGCAAGACCAAAAAGAGGGGGCAAAATAATTTTGTTTTATAGATGTGAGCTGCACCATATCAGTTAACCTTTAGGATCAAATAGTCTCTGTCATGTGGGTGACTGTCCAAATGTCATTTGGTTCACACAAAATTGTGGGGGTGGGCGGAGCCCCGGTGGCCTTGCCCTGGAGGCAGGCTTGCTGAGATAAGAAGAATTGCACAATCTTCCTGCAGACCCCTGAGATAAGAAAGCAAGCTTTCTGTCACGGTGACCTCTAAAAGGATCCAGAAGCTCCCGGGAGATTTTATGTAGATCTGTTGTAAACGATTGGCTTTGTACCCTTTCCCTCCCACCCTGGTTTCCCATAAAAACCCCTGAGTCTCCCTAGTCCCCTGGGTACCCCGTCCCTGGACCCCTTTGCTGGTACCTTGCAAAAAAGCTACCTCATGCAGAAAACTCAATACGAGTTTTCCATACGAGAATACCATACGAGACCCTCTCTCTCTTTTTCCCAGGCCGGCTAAAAGAGAAGCAACCTCGCAGAGGCAGGGGCTGAAGAATCACTGAGCTGAAATCACAAGAGCTGAAAAACCACTGCTTTGCCTCCCTGCTGAGATGCTCTCTGCCAGCTGAGGGAGGACTGACCCCCCAGGAAGCTGTCTCTAACCAGATACCTTTTGGGGCGGCTCTGAGCCTCCTGGGTCCGAAACTGCGGACCTCTGAACCAGCTGGAATACAAAATCACTGATGAAATTTCCCTGACACATAAACTAATTACTGCTCAACTCAAAAAATAGAATGGATACAAGAAGTCTTGAAAATCATGTCTCATTGCTCTGTTGAATGCCTCAAGTTGAAGATACACTTGAATTTCTTCTGACACATGGTATCTTCAAGAAAGTTTTTTGAGTCCCCTGCAAAAGGCAGGACTGTTCCTTTTCTGCCTAATTACAAATGGGTTCAGGTGAGGTCTTTGCCAATTGGCACTTCATCTTGATCAGCAACTTCAGAAACTGAGCAGACACGCATAGAAAAATTAGAAAAAAGGGCTCTCTCATAGAATCATAGAATAGCTTGATCTGGAAGAGACCTATGAGGATCATCAAAGTCCAACTCCTGGCCCTGCACAGGACAGCCCAAAGCATCACACCACATACCTGCGAGCATTTTACAAACACTTCTTGTACTTTGGAAGGCTTGGGACCACCTCCATGGGGAGCCAATTCTCCTTCCCAACCACCCTCTGGGTCAAGAACATTTTCCTAATACCCTGTGATATCCCTTGACACAGCTTCATACTGTCCTTTCGGGTCCACGGAAGTTTTGCTATAAAGTCTGATCTGGTTTATGCAGACACCTTAATATGATTTGCAGAGGACAAGAATTTCTATTATTTGGTTACTGAGAATTACGTTATTTAACTTCTTTCTAAGAGTTTTTCCTGATTTTTCAAAATTTTCTGCTGTGCCACTTAAGGGACTTGAAGTACAAGGTTTTCAGTTCAAACAGGAAAACAAAAGCAGAAAGGAAATCATCACTATAATTTCCAATAATATAAGGCTAGAAAACCAGAGAATATGAAATAGTAGAACATTTCAGACCACATAAAAATACTCAGCTAAAACTGACACAGTTAGATAAATGCCACAACACCCATGAGAGAGAGATGTGTTCTGCAGCTTCACTGCTGTGTGGTACCAGGTCTCTTGTGCATGAATTAATAATTATCAATATTATCCAGTGATCAAAAGCAATTATATAGAGCACTGATTTTCCACATGTTCCTACCTGTGCTTAATTTTCTGTGCATAAGCTGTCTTTTTAATGTCAATGGGACAACATATTCATGCAAAGATAATTCTGAGGAAAATTATTTGGAGCATTAGGAACTTCGTAATACAAAGAAGCAGAGATCAAAACTGAAGTGTTTTTTGTAGCAGGCTTGAAAGACACTTTCATACAGCTTCTCCTTATTTTTGCTTACATTTCATATTGTCAGGACATGCAGAAACTTGAAGATTCTATGTAGAATACAGTGAATTAAGTGGGCTGGCTTGTGTGTTCACACAGATATGTATAGGAATAAATTGATAATTTGTGAAGAAGATATGAATTCTATACATGTCCACTTCGCAGCCTAATCTGGTCTCTTTTTATAATCACATTTTGTATAATAACATTTTATTGATAAAATTGCTGTAGTGTTATCTAGAATTTGTATCAGAATCACTATGACCCAATCCCAAAGCTTACCAGTCTTTCGCTTACCAGTAATTAAAAAAAGCATTAAAAATAGGAACTTTTAGGCTCAAGATGTTATTTTCTGAACTCAGACATGTCTGCTATTCCACTAGAGGTAGTTCCCTACAGCTGGTAACTAGTTATTCTGTGCAGGTAATTAGTCATTATTGCATTCAGAGAGGAACTGGATGGTTCCTTGGTTTGCCTATAAAGATTCTCTCCTCCCAAATATCCTCCCACTTGACAACACTCTTGCCCAGAAGTTGACAATGAGGGATTCATGTCAGAAAACAGCCTAAAAACCTCTACATTATTGTCTGAGAGTGGTATGCATTAGTCAACAGGTCTGCAGTTATTTTCTCCTTCTGTCTTTCCCTATCCTAAGGAATGTTGTGTCCTCACCTGCCAAAGGAGCCTAGGAAAGGAGATGTGAGTTTGAATCTCCTTGGCCTGAAGCACAGATGGAACAACTGCTCCAGCTAGATGCACAGCTAGAAGAAATACGCAGCTGTAGAAATAACTAATTTTCCCTCCTGTAAGGAGAACTTTCTCCTTTGGAAGAATGACTATAGATACCTGTCTTCAAGTGGACATCTGGCTTTGCTTTTGGATTTGAAGGGGCTGGAGGCAACCACACTGAGGAAGAAGGCAGCATTGCAGAAACATTCCTGAGAGCAATGTTTTCATTTCATATGGCTTGAAGCATTTCTGCACAGATTTCAGCAGCTTCCCATCCAAACAAGATGAGTTTGCATCTTCTTCTGAGGTACCTAGTTCTCCTAAGTCCCTAACAGGGAGCCTTGGAACAGCATGCAGTTTTCGTTTACAGAGCTGTTGCCTAAAGAGTGGATTAAGCAGCGTCAGTCTTCTCACACCCCAGACTCTGCAGATCCAATTCATCAGTTTTACTGGATCTGGTCCCTGTTTCTTTCAGAAATCCAGCATGGTGCTCTCATATTTAAATATCCATTTTCTTTAGCATGGAAACAGGCAGACTGCCATGTGCTTGATGAAGCCTGTTAATTTCTAAAATTTTAAATAAAGATAATTAAACTTACAGAACAATTTGCTATTAATTTTCATACTGAAAACAGCCATCACTGCCTTTTCATGAGAAATGAAAGCCTCTATTTTTTTTTTTAATATTAGTCTCCAAATACTTAAAAATCATTTTCACACTTAGTTTTCATCTTTGTTTTATGGCAAATTAAAAATGCAATCCATTTAGATCTTCCATGGTAGCAGATTTATGCAGTAGAATTACTGAAGCTGTATACTCAGATGTCCCCCCTTCTTGTATGCAGAATATTCTATATGAAAGTAATTAAGACCTGAATGTAAACCCTATGAAATGCATTAAAATGTACACGAAACAGGATAGAGATCAACATTTGCATATCAGTGAGGACGGTTACTAAGGAGTAACAAAACAACACTCTTTAGTAAAGTGAAAGGAAGCAATCTTGTAATACAAATAGAATGAGAAATTTTGTCACGTGGTCTATTCTACTAAGACAGAACATTATTTTGTATACAGTATCAAAATTAAATTTAACTGGCTATTCTTTTCTGTTGCTCATTAGCATTTCAAATTTTCAAAGCCTTCACTTTTCGGTTTCAGCATTGCTACTGAAGACTAACGTGGCTGCTTATTTCAGCCTTACTTTAATTTTCTCCTGATAGATTTTCAATGCAGCTGTTTTTACTGCAAGTGAAAGCAAATTACTCCATACATTTCTCATCCTTTCTTCATGCCACAACATCGATCATACTGAAGGCAATACATTTTTTTTTTTAATATTCATTTTGTGAAACCCATTCAGCAAAAATGGCACCAATTCTTTCATTTTTGTGCATCTGAAGGGTCTAAACCAGTAGATAATTTTCTGGTCAGTGCTAACTGTGTTCTGCATACCAGAAGAGCACTCACGGTGTTTTAAATAATTTTCAGTATTTAAGGTTAATTCTATCTCCTAAAAACAAATTGGTATTCCTCATGACTGCGTCATCTTGAATCCAACCTTCATACCGTAATTTCATATTCTAGAGCTAGTTCAATGAAAAAATTCAAAAAACATTTTCCTTTAGAATTTGCTTTTTTGTTGTAAACAGAGTACATTTTAGAGGGAAAAAAAATAGTTTGGATAGATTTTTTTTATAGGGTTATTGTAAACACATTTAACTTCCTACAAGCTCACAATCTCAGCTCACTGAAAACCTGCTGAGCCAAAGTCCCTGAGCTGTGGAAATGGTGCTACTGATATCCTGCCCCTTCTTTCTATTGTCATCCCCAAAGATGAAACCTCAGTGCACAGCCAGCCTCACCAAGACAACTTGGTAACAAGATCAGTTACAATCATTTGACAAAAAAGTATCCACCTTTCAAGTGCAGGATCCCTTCAATAAGTGATCCATTTAGTATTTTCCTAAAGCTACTGCAGTAATTTTTATAGGATCAGAATGGCTCTTTATTATTGTGGTTTGTTTTAATTTCTTTACATTTAAGAAATGATAGATTGTTGATGAGAAAAAAAAATGTTTAGGGAAGGAAAACCACTTTCCTGTTCTAAAGAAATTCCTATTTCTGCAAAGTTCAGGACCATATTATCACTTTACTGGCTGAAGAACAGAAATCTAGTATTTATATCAACAAAATCAAAATCAACATACTCTGCATTAGATTGGGGCTCTGAAGAGAAAGTGGACAATCTGTAGCAGAAATTTAGTCCTCCTCCTACTTCCCTTATGAAGGTATGGAAGTAATAACAAAGAATATATTTAAATTCCTGTTCATTTTTGGATGTCCAGCTAGAGCCCTTCACAGGCAATGTGGCAAAAAAATGTACTTTTTCAGCACTGCTGCTTGACACAGAGGTGCTTTGGCTCACACAGATATCTGACATGAGTATATCAACCTAATTGAGTAATGTCTTGGCAAAATTTCTAACCCCTTGTTAACTGTCTTATAAAAGGGAATTGGACAATGTCAGTTAAAGCAGAACTCCCATCTCTGCCATAGACACAGCAGAGTGCAAGGAAACTTTCATCCCCATAGTCAAATCCAAGGAGGGAACATGGAAGGAATTTCTATTAATAGTAAATTTTTTGTTCCTTACTGCTACTTTTTATTTTAAAAATTTCCTGTCCTCAACTTTCTTCCAAAAAATTTAGGCAATTGTTATGCAGGGAGTGTCATACAACCTTGTTGCTGCTCCCATCTCTGTTCACGAAAGAGTTCCCATTAAATGTGCTGGGACGAAACTCTTGCAAAAGACTGCATCCTTTCTTATTCAAATCAACAAATAGATGCTAAGACTGAAGAAATAGTGATCAGAAAAATCAGAGGTTTTATTTTCTTTCTGCGTCTCTCAATGGAATAATTGCACTTTCTAACTGCAATTTCAATCGCACATTCTAATTGCAGTTTCTAACTGTAGAGTCATGGTGAGGACGTGTGAAAAAAAAAAACACTGTGTCAAGAATCCAAGTTGACTGCATTGCACTGTCATCTAAAAATAATTTTATTTGCATTTATGATTTGCAGCAGTTTGCTACAGACATCGCAATACTGCCAGAGAGCCTTGTGAATGGTCAGACTGGGAAGTTTCCTTAACTTATATCTTTCAAATAAAAGCTTTCAAGTTGTATCATTCAAAATACATAGCAGAGATGAATCGGTGAGGAAATAAATCACAGAAATATGTCAGACTAGATATTTGAACAATAAATGTCGTCTTTTAATTCAAATAATTTTAAAAGGTAGAAACATATATACCATTTGTTTGAACAATACAGGGTATTTGAACAATTAGGGGTAGGGAATTGCATCAATCTATGCAGAGATAAGTATTATCAGTGTTAATAGAACAAGAAAAATTGCAAGCATGAGAAGGAAATTATATTTCCATGCTGTCAGATGAAGAGATAACAGAAATTTACAGCATTAAAATATACATTTGCTCTTGTGGCAATGCTCGCAATGGGTTTATAGAAAAAAAAAAAGGTTATTAGGATGTTGTTTTGTTGGGGTTTTTTCAAGTAATCTGGGCAAGGGAATCAGGTATAGATATTTAAAAATTACCTGGTGAAAGCACATAACAGATCATCTATGTTCATCAGTCACCCAGAAGACCTCAGACACATAGGAAGAAAAAATGACCAACCACCACATTTGAACACGCTGAATCCAAGGATGCTTCTGAAGTATTAACCTCAAATGCATTTCTCTTTACCAGGGAGACATGCTGTATTTTTCCACTCTCTCCTAGAAGCCCTGTAGGCCTCTGAACAGAAAGCTCATCAAAATCACTGATCAAGAATTACAGCTATGCAGAGAAAAGCAGATGGAGGGGTTTTACTAGACTAGAGATTCACTAGACCATATATACAGCTTAATAAAAATTCACCAAACGTGCGTTTTCTCTCTTGTTCCATTATTTAATCAGGTTTTTGTCAAAACAGATTAAACAGTTAACACAACCTTCAGACACCACAATCTCCAAAGAAAAGAAGTCTCTCTTTCTCCAAGCAATGATTAAACAAGCAAAAGCTGTCTCTTTCTCCTGTACCTAGTCCTCCATGTAATGCTCCCAGCAGGTGTTGGGATATGAGCCATTTTGACTGACATCTGTTTGTCAGAACACAGCATTTGACGGTTCCCTCGTGCCTTTGCCTAAAGAGACAGCTTTTACTGATAACATTATGTTGTATGCACACTTAACACTGCCAGTGAATTTTATAACCGAGCCCATCACAAAAGTGGTGGTAAGTTTTTATCACTGCTAAGCGGTGGTAAGTTTTTCAAAGGTAACTTGCCAGGAAAACACGTTGTGCATGGCCAGTTTGATAGAAAATGCACAATCCTGCACAAACATTCAGGAAGCTGATCACAGAAACATATCAGAAATGTGAACCTAAAAAGGCAAAGGCCAGGTATTCCCAGATGACGTAATGCTCTGAATGTAATCAATAATGAAGCTTCTTTTCAGCCAGCAGTTTTCATATTCTTGTGGGATAATATATGTTTTAGTGATACGTTCTCTAAACAAAAAGTCAGAAACAACAGACCAATTTTTTTTAGTATGAAGCAAAACCAGGGAAATCAGTTCAAAAGTATAGACACAAAGAAACTAAAAAACCATAACACCTTATAAGGAGAACTTAATAACAAAGGTATTACATCTCCCGTGAGACAATAAATTGCTAGTATAAGCATCAAGAGCTGCTTTTTACCTATCTCATGGGCAATTTTTTTCATTGAAAAATGTATGCTGAGAAAATAGACTTGAAGATTAAAAGGTGAGGTGATACTTATTTAAGTTCTTTATAGTTTTATGTTTTGGTTCTCTTGTTTTGGAAACTGGGAGTGAATTATTTTGTCTTTCTCTCTCTCTTACTAATATATGGGGCAGATTTATCCTGTATACCTATTTTGAACTCTCCAAATTCCTTCAACAGTGTTTTTTCATCTCTTTTATTTCTTCCAGAGTCATTACTCTTATAGTAAGATATATAAGGACATTTTTAAAAGTTTCAGAAGAATCTTCAGTAAAAATTCCTAGGACACTAAAACATTTTATTTGAATTATTGCTCAGCTCAGGGATATCTATGCATAAACAAACACTGCAAGTAAAATATTTGCATTTCCCCCAAAGACAAATAAGTCTTCATAAGTCTTCTGCTATATTCATCAACGCTCTAGAAACTGTTTTAAAATATTCCTACAGCTGAAAAGTAATAAAAACAAAATGAAAAGTCAAAAACTCCAATTTTCAGAATGGGCTCTATAGGAAAAATCTGTATTTACATTTATTTAGTGCTTTATTTCTTTTCCTTAGACAAGGATCTGAGTTGTTTTGCCTTGACATTTTTACTTAAAATCAATGTTACATTCAAGTCACCAGCTATGGGGGAATTCCAGGCAAAAAAAAAACAAAAAACAAAAAAAACTAACTCACAAGGACCATGTAATTTTCGAACCAAAGTCTGCTTCATGTTGCCTGTACATTGGGAACCCAACAAATGGAAAGTACCATCTAAAAGTGTGATCTAAAATCTGAGCATTGTGTCCTGAGAGGGAAGTTTCATTTAAAATATTACCAGGGAAGTTTTCTACTGGGAGAGTTTCCTTCTTTCACTTTTACTGGGGAGGTGGGGGGGGGGGGACCCCC
>VWYO01020531.1:32746-47898 GCA_013400275.1 Rhadina sibilatrix | reverse complement strand
GTTATACAATGATGGTGTGGCCTCAACTTGAGCCCTGTGTCTAGTTCTGGGCCTCCCAATACAAGAAGGATGTGAAGGTCCTTGAACATGTCCAGAGGAGGGCAACAAAGCTGGTGAAAGGGCTGGGAGCAATGTCCTGTGAGGAGCAGTGGAGTCTTTGGGCTCATGTAGTTTGGAGAAAAGGAGTATGAGGGGTGACCTCATTGCTCTCCACTGCTTCCTAAGGAGGGGAAGTGGAGAGGCAGGTGCTGATCCCTTCTCCCTGGTGTCCAGTGATGGGACATGTGGGGATGGTTCAAAGTTGCACTGGTGAAACTTTCTACCCAACATCAGGAAGCATTTATTTACTGGAGGGGTGATCAAACAGTGGAACAGGGTTCCTAGAGAGCTGGTTGATGCCCCCAGTCTGTCACTGTTTAAGAGGAATTTGGACAATTTCAGATCTTTGGGGCATCTCAAGGACACCGTAGAGACCACTGTGTTTATGGAATAGAACTGAGACCTTCAGATTTCCAGACAACAACAAAACATCAGGGCTTTGCATAAAGGCTGAATTGTTAAATGTTAATGTTAAAACATGTTGCACAGCAAAGGTGTCATGATTTTCACTGACTCATTAAATACGGCTCCACAGGTTTAGGATCCAGAAAGTGGGATTAGGGTGAATAAAGCCTGGATATTCTGGGAGTACTTACAATTTTTTCTCAGTCATCTCAGCTATAGAATGTAATTTCATGGGATTTTTTCCTTATGGCATTGCTTTCATTTTCCTAAATGTAGTTTTAATAAATGTTTTATTTGATTTTATAAATTAAATATAATTAATTTGTATTTAATTTTATAAATTAAAATTTATTTATAAATTTAAATAAATAATTTATTTTATTTAATAAATCATGGAGGAGAGGAAGTTTCATCTTGGCATGTACTTCCTATATGCCTGCTTCATGGTCCCAGGAATGACTCAAGTCTTTCTATTCCCATTCTGGGAACATAACATGAGGAAACAGGTGCCTCACCTCCAGCCCTGGCCTCAAAATATGTCTAAATATAAAACTTTTCAATAATATATATATGTATATTTAAAAAAATAAAAAATAAAAAAAAATAAAAATAAAAAAAAAAATTAAAATAAATAAATAAATTTAAAAAAAAAGACCAGGTCAAGGAATGCTATATGTTACAGAGTAACATATGTACAATCAACTCAGGAAATACAGGAAATAATGAACAAAAGATCCTAATAACAGAATACTGCACATCCTGCTTTCTATACAGTGACAAGCTGTCGTTGTTTTATGCTGTACCATATTCAACAAAAATTATATTACTACCAGGCTACAATTACTATAAACTAACTAATTAAATTCACATTCCAAATTGTCTGTAGAATGATAATTCAACATCTTAAATAAAGATGCTAAAATGGAATAACATAGATAAACATTATACATCTGTTCTTTTTCCTTTTTCAAGTGTTTAATTCATATTTCATAGGATAATGCTGTAGCAGATAGTACTATTTCCTATTCAATAAATTAAGAAATCTGCTTAGGTATTATTTACACTGCAATATTTCCTATATGCCTTAACATTATTTATTTGTGACAGCTTTAGGAAGTGAAAAAAAGAAGATAATGCAACATTTTCTCACATCTAATCAGCATACAACCCGAATGATGATAAGTAAAACTCTTGTCCATAAGCATCCTATCCCATTCCAAATTTCTAGAGACAATCTTACAAAGAGAGAGACACTAAAAACACTCAAAATAGTGAGTGTTCAAAAGAGACGGATGGTGAAATAAAACAGACCAAAAGCTGCCAAGAGTGAAGAATGAGGAGAAACAGAGGTTTTCTCTGAAATAAAAGAAAGTGAGACTTGGAAAGAGACAGAAATCATAAAGATAGATTAGTAGCTCATCATATGATTTCTCAGTCAGTCTTTGGTTCTAACCAAGAAATATTTTGCTTTTAAGAGGCTATGTGTCATTGGCAGCATTTGAAGAGCAAAAGCATCAAGAAGGACATTTTCCTTTTCATCTTGTTGGTCTGTTTGCTCACTTGTTTCTCCTAAGACAGACACATACCAGCTTTCAAGGGATAAGTACTCCTCTGTTTGCTGGAACCCAGTGTGAATCTTTCTGTGGCAATTCTGAGTTTACAGAAGCCACAATGTCCAGAAGGGGACAAAATCTCACCTTCATGCATCACATCATCATCCAGTCTTCATACATCTCAGAACAAACTGGGCCAATGTGCTCCCAGCTGCACCATCTCATAGACTCAGGAAGCTGAGTTTCCAAAAGACTCTTAAAAGGCTCAGTGAGAGACAAATTACCGACATTATTATACACTTTATCAAAACTGAAACACTGATACAGACTCACTCCCTGATTCTGGGCATTGGCATAAATCTGGAGTGACTGCCAAAGACTGCTGAGTTCAGGTGTAAGACATCTTCAGAGTCCAAATCCTGCTAGGCTAGAATATTTTCTTTTTGTTTTGCCTCATGCTGACTGGTAGGGTTTGGTTGCTGCTGTGCCTGCCACAAGGGTCAAAAGCACACAAGGACCTAAGGCTTGCTGAGGCAACCAATGTGGGGAGGAACTGCAGCTTGGACAGATCTGTGAGAGGAAGAAGTCTACATAACAAAAATAACAAAGTTTAATGAACTTTTTTTCAATTAAAAACCCAAAATATATGGACTGTGATACATTGGAAATATTAGTAGAAAATGAGTACTAATGTGGCAGTAGTTCATAATATTCACAGAATCAGAGAATAAGCAGAGTTCGAAGAGACCCACAAGCACCATCAAGTCCAACTCCCAGCCCTGCACAGCACCATCCCCAAAAGTCACACCCTGTGCCTGAGAGCATTGTCCAAACACTCCTTGAACTTTCTCAGGCTTGGTGCTGTGACCACTTCCCTGGGGAGCTGTTCTAGTGCTCAACTACCCTCTGAGTGAGGAAACTTTTCCAGATATCCAACCTAAACCTCCCCTGCACAGGACACAGCTTCCTGCTCCCTGAAAGTTCCCTCCAGTAGAGGAAATATTTTGTATTTAGTCCATGGAAACATCTGCCTCTGGATTACCAATCTTGAAACTGAAATTTTTATGGAAATTGTTGATAAGTTACCTACAGCTCATGAAGAGCCATTAGAGGCTGCATTCTGAGTTATGTCAGGCAATCTTTCTTTTAAGAGTCATATTTTTTTGTTGCCAGCCCTTCTAGAGTCAATTTAAAGATATGGAAATTTATGTGCCAGTAGATTAATTTTCCAGAAAAAAAGAGTGCTGGAAACTACTTGCAGTCAGTCATGCAGTAAATGTATTGCACACTATGTCTTCCAGTATTTTCTGATTGTGTACAGTATTTTGTAGAATATTATAATACATCCTCTGATGAAAATTAGTTAATAGGTTTAGTCTGCATGTCCTTAAACATAGACACAATGGTCACTGGTTCTCTTAACATACAATAAAATTAACAGAGCACCTACACTGAAGCAAATACTATACACACATTTCTCAAAAGTTTGCAAGAAAGCCATAAAAGTTATGCACCATTTAAGGAGAACAGTTTAAATGAGGAAAGCATTTCATTCTAGTAAAATATATTTTATGCAAATTGTGTGGTAATGGGTGTTTGATAATTTTCACATTATCACTCCCTATTAGTTTTATTTTGAGTTCTTTGTGTAAGTAGATTAATTTTCCAGAAGGCTTGGAGTCTACAGTACCAGTGCAAGAGGGATGCAAAATCATCCTAATGTTGAAGCTTTTTTTTCTAAGTGAAGACAAATATAAGGATTCAATCATCCTTACACCTTGCTGGGGAGTAAAATAAGGCTGTGAGTGTGCAAAAAGAAAGGTACAATAAAGCCTCTGTGGTGATCTGAACCCCATCTCTAGGCCCTGTAAGAGCAACGATTGGCAGAAAGTACATACCTGGGTCCAGCTGTCAAATGAAACATAAATTGAAGTAAGCTAGTAACCATACACTCAGCATATCTCTCAGAAAGCAAAAGAAAGATCCTTCCCTTCTTTGGCCAAAACAATTTTCAAACATCATTCTAACTGCAGCTTAGCAGTACTGTAGAAAGCACCTTGAGAAGCCATTAACATTTCCTAGTAACTTTTAAAACCAAAATAAACATCAGTAACACTTTTCTTGTAGGGCAAAAATGAACCAGGAAAGTTAAGAATAATTAGTGGAATAATGCTCCACTGCCGTTCTTTTCTATCACACTGCAGTAAAATATTCTCAACTCTCACTTGTTTCTACACTATGGAAAAGTTTACTATAACTTTACAGCCAGTCAGATGTATTCAGTGCTAGAGAGTACATTACATTAACCATGCAGTAGAGCAGCTATTGCAGTCACTATTGCTACAGCCCACAGAGTCAGGCACTCTAGTTGTCTTGCTCTGGCAGAGTTGCTAATAAATGATGACTTTTTTGATGGCAGCCACTGTAGGAAGGGCCCATTACCCCTGTATATTTTCCAGATCTCATGCAGACTAATTGTTGCATCTGCAGTGGAAGCCAGCTGCCATTGAGCATACCACGTCTGCTTGAAAATGCTGCCGTAGCAGAGCTGCTTCACAAGGATAAGTAAACTCCTCTCACTAACTTGAGCTGTGCAGGAATAGAGGGATACTTATTCACCCAGGACACACAGAGTTACTGTGCTGTGAGAAACAGCACAGTGTGAGCACACCTTGCAGGGAGCTGGATTTGCTGGGAAAGCCACATAAAGCCAAGTGTAGTAATGCACCCCCCACTCCTGAGTGGGTAGTTCTGTATAAGGAAAGGGTTTTGGTATACCTTTGGACATTTTAGGAAGTTTAGCCAGAAAGTTCTATGTTTTCCTCTTTGTAATTGGCTCAGTGCCAGGAGAGAAGCACCTGTTGGCCCTTGGCACTATTTATCAAAACCTGTACCCCTTCCTATTGGCAGTTTGCAAATAGGTCCATCCTTGACCATTAGATAGAAAAGGTGACAGAACAAACAGTCTTGTGGCATTTTCGGGGTGTTGTAGCAGGTGTAGGATCTGTCCCTACACTGTGCATGGCTTTGATCTCTGATTGCTGTTTCTGTATTATTTTGCATTACTTTATTAAACCTTTTTGAGTTACAAGGCACACCGATCATGCGGTCCCGCTAATTATTATGAAGCCAGCACTCCTGAACAGGGCTGGACCCTCAGAGATTATGTGGGTACAAACTCACAGCCAAGTTCTAAAGTACCTACACCTACCTATAGTGCCCTAAATAACAATTCAGGGTTAACTCAAGTATCTCGGCATTGTGCATTGCTACATTTTTTCATCTGGTTTCACAAAACATCCATTAACGTATCAGTGGTGACACAGGAACAATTATTTCACATGTAATGAAAAGGCTTGCAAATCTTGTGGCTGTGCTATAGATAAATATAGAAATATAGATAAATACGCTCAGTGTCTTCTTTTTCTGAAAATAATTGCTTTTGTTGTTAGGCTGGCAGACACACAAGTCAGAAACCATTACCCCAGGGACTCAGATGCACACTTGAAAACAAAACAGCACTGATTGCTCAGATTCATAACTTCAGAAGTATGCAAAGAAGGCCTCACCTTCATTCTGGACTAACTAATCAGAAATAGAAATAATGATATAAATTGGTCAGTGTTTGTGAAGTTGTTTCTTTTTAAATGACATCTAGAAGAATAAAGTTAAGGAATCTTCCTAAATCTTTATGCAAATTTGTGCAAAATCAGTTTAGTTCAGATTTCCATGGAAATTCAAGCAAGTTACAAATGTAAATTTGGCTTCTGTTGAATCACTCACTTCTCAGGTGCCAATTTCAGGCTATGAGAGGCTGACAGTTCTGGTCTACCAGCAAGAGGACTGTTTCTCAAATTACCTTCTCACAAAGTCTACTGAAAAAAAAGAGAAACATAAATGTTTGATTTCAAATAAAATAGGAGGACTTGAATTCGTTTCTTGCTGAGAATCTCAGTAAGTGTCTGCTGTTTTTGGAAAGATATTGCTCTTTTTCTCCAAGCTGCAGCTGCTCTTTCTGTTTAGTTATCAGTTTCATTATGGTTTGTGAAAAAGCATCCTTAAACCTATCTCAGGGTTGGTCTGACTGTGTTAAGGTTTGCCAGACCTGAGGACAATCACAGTGAATGTCTTTGACTGAATCTGAAATGTTTGTAGCTTCACTGCTTTTTGTTATCATTCACCCTTTGTAGAATTATCTATCTAAGATTAGTTCACTGGCTTCAGGGATTATTAAATTTAGAAGTTCAGATTACCTTTGGTTCAGCTGGTATTTGATTGACATAGGGAATACACATTTACTTTTCCAGATCTTTTCCTGATTGGTGCTTCCATGTTCTATGTTCTGCTTCCTTATACTGTCTCCATCTTGCACTTGCTCTTTTTTAGGAATGTCAATAGAGTGACAAGATGAATGTCAATATTTACCACGTGTGGAGCACACACATCTGTTTATGGTTTAGTGAAGGATGATGCTAGTTCAGGATGTGATATGGCCACTAATCAAGTCATGAGTAATAAACTTTGGAGAACATAAGATCACATAAATTATTAAAGCAGCAAAGATGTCTGCAGGTGACACTTTCAGAGCAGTAGATCAAATAGTGCAACTTATTTCAAAACTATAGAAGCTTTTGTGGCTAAGTCTAGAAAGAGGCAATGGAAGTTTCTTTACAATATGTGATGCTTAGGCAAGGGCATTTCTCTGCTTACTTTCTCCTTAAACAGAAGTCAAACGTGTTCAGGTTGAGGGATGTGGTGCAGATTTCCTATCTGGATAGTACCATTAAATAACATCAAACTTTAGTAATCATGCATCATATACTACCACAGTGATTTAGCTTTGCTCTTACAACACTGCACCACTAGACAGGTACTTTTCTCTGCACCTTCACTTTCATTTATTAGTTGAAGTGGTGAATATTTAGGCTCTCTTATTTATGCATGAAACTGCATAAGTGATCCTGGGCAAAATAATGAACAAGACTTCTCCCTCACCACATATACTGCACTCCTGGGAGAAATTTTCAACATTTAGAGCCCTTCAAACTCTCAGGAGGATCAGAGTCTATTTATTTTAAGAGAGAGCAGTCTCAGAGGGCAAATTGTAAACTGTGAAGACTAACAAGGAGTTTTTCAAAGGCATAAAGGGAAGTCAGATGCCTAACTTACATTAAGAGTCAATAGGAGTTGAGCATTTAATCCCATTAGTGTCTTGGAAAAGCTGCTTCTGAAAAGAAACTTTTATGGTCTCATTGAATTTCCAAGTAGTCTGAAAACTCCTGAGTAGACTTGAGTTTCAAGTTCCCTATATAACTGCACGACAGTCAAAGGGCAGGGGGTTTTCAAGCTTTACAGCAGCTCAGACAAAATGTTGGATATCTATGAGGTACTCTCACTCACCAGCTATCCTCCCCTAACATACTAAACACCCCAGTATGTGATGGTTAACCTCTCTTTTGTACAGCAATTGATCACCAGCGATATTGCCCTCCCACTTACCAGCTGTCTTCCTTCTTTGATCATTGCCTTTTAATGAGAAAAAGTTTTTTTCAGCTCTCTGGTCTTCTTTCACTAGTTTACCTTCAACAGAATGCCTGCAAATGACCTTTCCCTATCACTTAGGTGCACTCTTTATTATTATCTGTGCTCCCCCACAGCCCTCCATAACAAGGCTATCATACACTCCACAAAGCGCTGCCGTTTTTTTGGTACATACAAGAGACAAGCTCTTCCCATTATTCACAAAGCTTTCACAGCATTTGCTCATATTTACATACTATAGTTTAATTCACATGAGCTCATAGACCTCTCGTTTTTATATAGTTCTTGTTAGTTAGAGTTCTGAACATAGAAGATACTTTTTTCCTGTCTTCTGCCTCATGTCCCTTAGTGTACTAAAAATATAAGTACTACTTTCTCTGACAGCCTCTGTTTGGAAGCCAAAGCTGGAAACAGATTGCATAGAGATTAATCATCTAAATTTTTCATTTCAAGGAGAGGGAAAGAGGACATACCTTCCTGACCTACTTTTTTGTGCGACTACAATCGATTTTCTCTAGTGTAATAAAGAAAAGGGCTTAGGGATTCTGAGACATGAGCTTTGGTTGAATCCTGCACTTGGGCAGAGAGACACACAGAGCCAAGTGTAGTGCTCAGCTGAAGCATGCAGCTGCAGTTCCTGGAAAGTCCAGGAGCAGTCTCTAGGCAGCAGAGCACTCCCTTTAAGGCCAATCAATCAGATTTCATACGCTCAGTGCCACAGATACTTGTCAACGAAAAGCAGCAGGGAGAAAATTATACATCCTGGAGCTGGAAACCTCCCCATAGACTCAGCAAATGGGACAATTCAAGACTAAGGTGTGTGGCTGCAAGAGCAATGTCCCAGAATTATCACCATATTTTCCAATCCACTTCCTCCCTGCTGTGTATTCCAGTGATGGAACATCCATAGGTTTTGCACGGCTTGCAGGCTGACACATGGTGCTTGACCAGGCCTCCCTGTGCAAGAACCTCTCTTTTTGTTGGTAACTATGTCAGTGAAGGATTACAGGCATCAACAGTCACAATGACATTTCAGGAAAAGAGGGTGGGGAGTAGAGAAGAGCCTGAGAAGGGGCCAACCCAGACACACAGATGCACTTTACGTAGACCTTAAGCAGCGTTTGACACATAGTTTCAGTAGGAGCTACTGAAAACTCATCAGTGTTTTCCATACTGCCCTCAAAATATCATCAGTAAAAACAAACATTTTAAGTCCTTGTATTTTAATATAAAAAATCAGAAGCACATTTAAAATAAAAATTAGAAAAATTTACTATTCTTATTTTCTCCTCCTTATTTTCCTCACTTTGTTATGATGAAAAGAAGAAAGAATAAAATGGGTAAGTTTTCCAAATACTCTGCCTTTTTCCTATTTTTCAATCTCTCCTGAATAAGAAAACATAAACTGAAGATAGACTTTCCTCCACCACTCAAAAAAAAAAAAAAAAAAAAAAAAAAAAAAAAAAAAAAAAAAAAAAAAAACACACCACCAAACAACAAAAAATTTTTTATATTATAANAACATAAGAATTTTTGTATCATTTAAGGAAAGTTCTTGATTACATTTAAAATAAGCATTCTATATTTTCCCACAGTAGTATTGTGTCTGACTAGGGTTTATCAAGATGAAAATCAGCCACTTGAATACAAAAGCCTACTGTAACCTAAAATTTCTGCACCAAAGATGCAAACCAGTGGTAAAAACAACAATTCACAAGCAGGTGAAGTGTTTTTATTGATCATGTAGAATAGTAAAGAAATTTAAGTAGATATATTACAAATATGTAGAAAAACATAACATTGTCTAATATAAAATTTGCATTTAGTAACTCGGAAAATGCATCAGAAATTGGTTGCAGTAAGGAAATAACACAGAACAGACCTGGAAATCATAGAAATAAATTTAAAAATTCCCATGAGTAGATACAATAAAATAAATATGTGTATGGATGTTGAGAGGACCTTAATCTTATGTATGAAATAATATCAGTGAGAAATATGGGAAGAGTCAATGCTACATCAGAAATGTGAGTGAGGGTGTTGTTTGTAACACCTATTTGCAAGGAAAATGAACTATAGAAAATACTCCAGCAGTTTTAGAGTGCCTAAGTGAAGGCACCACGTTGCAATACAATACCAGGCATGCACGAGATGAGGCATGGGAGCAGATCTATAGTTAATGTAAATTGTGATGGCTCCATTGCCTCTTTCACTGGCAGCTGGCATGGCTGCAGGACAAGCTCAGTTAGGGGTATTCAGTCCCCATGTAGCACTTGGGGGAAGCTCAGAAAGCAGGAACAGGAATGAATGCTCAGGGCACAGCGGGGCTGAATTAAACGGAAATTAAAAGAACTGAGTGTGTGTAGCTTGGCTAAGCACAGGATTAAAGGACAAGGGAAGGGGCTCTTGTGAGTCATCCTTTAGTACAATACATGAAAATACACATATCAGCAATGACATGAATGTAAGAACAGGAAATTCAGACTGAATGTCAGACAAATATCCTTCCTGAAATTATGTTCTATAAGACTAAAATAGTTTCCAAGCAAAATCACCAAACTTGGAGACACTTCAAACCAGGCTGGGAAAATCACTTAGAAAATGCAGAGAAATAAGCTGCTTTACCAGGACCATAGACTGGACTTTTTTAAAAGATCTTTTGTCACTTTCCAGTATAACTTCTACAGAAATAAAATTATAATGTTGAGAATAACAGGTATTGCTCTAAAAATATTGAAGCTAAAATAAATATTTCTTTGTGAGTGAGATTAATTCAAATAATGCAAAATAATTTTAAAAGAAAAATTTATAAAATATATAATGTGAAAATATACATGAGATTTAAGTCTCAAGTCAAAACTCAAGTTGTGAGTGCAGTCTGGCTGCACTCTCCCTTCAATTCCGTCTAATTCTTCCAGCCCACACAGCTTCATGGGCCTGCCTCATGCTTGTAATGTTTGTAAAGTTCAGAAGAAGAGCAGCCCTATTGATATGAGGACAAAAAGGTACGAGAAGAGATCATAAAATCTGAATTTAAAGGCTATAAAAAAGCAGTCTGAGGAGATTTAATTTTGGTATATAAAATCTGAAACTGCATCATTAATGTCAAACGCACTTACCCTTTTTTTTTTTTCTGGGAGACAGATAAGAGGACAAGGGGCATAATTGCAAAGTAAAGAAAAACAAATTTGAAACAGATGTCGTGTGTCCCATTTTTCTTTACACAGAGCCACAAGTGTATGCAGAATAGCTTATGAGTCAGAGGCTGAAGCTTAAACACTGGAGGATCATTCAAGAAACAATTAGGGCAAAAAGTATCCTGAGGGGATTAGAGTATTAAATGAAAATGAGCCTTAATAGACTGAATAGACTCCACTTAGTCCCTGAAATTTATTATGTTCATAAACCCCAAAACAAATAGAGTAGCAGAAAGATAAAAGCTAAAAGTAGCCTACTCACTTAATAATATATTCTACTTTCTCTGTATTAGGGTATGATTCTGGTCTTCACAATTGCTGCTGAATATTAAATGCACAATTAGATTAGGGATATTTGGAGACATTCAGAATCTGCTTCAGGCAAAATTAACAAGAGCACTGCCTCTGAAATTTGGTACAGCTGTTACTAATAAAAGAACTAGTACTGCAGGCTGAAACAGCTGGAGATGATAAGTGAAAATAGAATTAAGGGT
The DNA here is from genome assembly GCA_013400275.1 of Rhadina sibilatrix. Taxonomy (NCBI): domain Eukaryota; kingdom Metazoa; phylum Chordata; class Aves; order Passeriformes; family Phylloscopidae; genus Rhadina; species Rhadina sibilatrix. The sequence goes on along the minus strand of VWYO01020531.1, from coordinate 36,609 downwards.
CTGTAATGCAGTTTTGTACTCTGGAGGGAATTCTGGACAAAATCTGCGTGTGGCCTCAGATCTGATGGCCTTGTTCTGTACAGGACCCCAGTGACATGGCAACAGCACCCCAGCACTGGCCTCTCTGCAGATGGCCACACAAGCTCTGGCAGCTGGGAAGTTCATGTGTTTGGCTGGAAGACCATGCACATGTTCAGACAGAGGTGAAGATGAAAGCCTGAATGTTAAACTTTTTGCAGAAGCACACTCTGCTCTTGCTGCCCACTCTTCCCCTTTCCACCTGGGAGATCATGATATCTGTCTTCTTCCTATTAAAACAGCATCCCCCCTTCCTCACATGTTCTGTCTCAACTGTTTTTGTGTGTGTGGTCACTCCTCCCTGCACACTGCAATGCAGAAGAGTTGAGAAGCATAACGTCACACAGTTTTAAAGTCTCTGTTTAGGTGGCCACTTTGCACTACACACAACACTTTTCACTAAAGAATTCAAGACTGGTGTGCAACAGAAATAAGGAACCCCACAGTGAAAATCAATATTCTATATGCTACAGACATTTCCTGGACTCTCAGAGAGATTGGAAAACAGGTACTCCACCTCCAGCTGCCTCAGAGGCAGAAAGAAGGAGAACAAAGGAGCACATATTGCCCTGGGCTGTCTAATCTGATATCCTGCTCTAACAGTGCTTCACCACCTGCTTTGGAGGAAAATACAAGACAAACATGGGATGACATACCCTCGAGAGGAAATTTCTCTCTGACCCCAGGCTAGCAGTGCCTGCCTGTTCCTTGCTATTCCAAGAGAATTTTAGAATCCTCTGCTATGCAAATGTAGCTCATGACTAATGAATGGCGTATGCCTTGTCCCAGAGCTCAGCTTGGAGCTTTGCTCAGGAGCAAGTTACCAGGGAGCTTCCATAGAGACTTCAAAATCTGCATGAAAAAAAGGGGTTGGCAAGTGTGTGTAACAGAGTACCAGGCTGCCCTTGAATTTGAAAAAAATATAGTCATTCTCTCTGGGCCCTGTTAGTGCTGGGACATTAAGCTAAGGTGCCTGAGACAATACCAAGGACTGAAGACCTAATCCACAGGAAATAAAACCTAAAGCTAAATACTAATCTTTTTTTTAGCTCTACAAGAGCTAAAAAAAAAAGAGAAAAAAGCTGGCCTTCTATCTACTTTGGGCAGCTGAGGTGAATTAGGTCATTTAATAGATGGACTGCTCTGTATATGCTCCCAGGCCTGGCCTTGTCAGAGAGGAGAAAACAAGAAGAAATTTTAGAAAAGGGCTTCTTTTGGAATTTGAACAAACATTGTAAGACTGCAACAGCAAACCAACTGAACTCTTATGAGCTGTTACTCTGAATGGGTGCTGGACCAATCTTTGAGATTTTTCTTTCCTGACAAAAATAAGCAAGCCTAAGAACCTAACATTTTTAACAGGAGTATGATTCATTCTAGAAAGCTTACCTGCTAACAGTGAAGTAGGTAAGAAGGTGGTTCTCGCATCAATTACCTTCCTGTCATCATCCTTCTCTCTCCAAGAACTGCTCTGCTATCAGGCTTCAGTGCACTTTGGCAAGATCTGGGCACTTCACAGCTGCCTCTGAGATTACAGTATGTTTGCTCTTCCCAAAATATATCCCTGAGGTCTTTACTATAGGATACTTCTTGTTTTCATAATTGCTGCCTGCCTCTGGAAGAAGATGGGGATTTTTAAGTACTTTCCCCCAAAAAACCCATGATACCAGGTACAGGTGTGGCAGCAGGAGATGCCAGCCACCAGTGGCAGTGATACAGTGCCTGAAGTGAGAAGTCTGTGAGAAAAAAAAATGGAAAAAAGGGCTTCAGAATGTTCAGGGACAAAAGGAGCACCACGAAGAACCAGGAAAGATGAGGAAGAGATAAGGTGCTCTGGAGTAGATTAATGAGGAAAAGTCCATAGTTCTGGAGAGAAGAGAGTCGCAAAAGTTTGAGAGCAACTTATAGAAGAATTATGGTGGTGAAACTGTAGTGGAAATTAGACTTAATTTTTGAGACAGAAATGACATCTTGGGACTATCTGCTCTAGGAAGTGCTGAGGGTTTTTATAATCTAAAGAATGGGACATCTTCCCACTAAGATGAGAAGAAGATCTTCCTCCTTAGGTGTTTTTTTCCCAGAAACCTGTTCAGTAGTAGGACAATACCCCCTCTAGGAACCTTCAGTAGCCTGTCTGGTATTATATAGGACTTCTCCTCCTTAGGACTCATGCCCAGTACTCCCTTGGTCTCCATCTGTCTCTTCCTGCTTTTGCTACTTAATATATATATATATTTTACTTCTCACAGCAAATACAGGTGTTAATAATGCAGGAGAATGTGCTATTCTCTTCATTCCATGAATATGTGTCATGGAGTATGCCAGTTGTTGGACAAGGATTGCATATTTATTGTGAGTGAGAGATTTATTGTGAGTACATTCAAATCATAAAGAAGTCAATTGACAAGAGGCACTTAAGCTAAGAAAGTCAAAGCTTCCTTCTAAAGCAACCATGGAGGGTGGCAAGAATGAAGCATCTAAAAATTATATATTCAATACCAGATTCCCACTGAGCAGTGCCTGGCTCTGTGCAGTCAAAAGGCTGGATTCCAGCTCACAGCTCTACAGCCACGTCTGCTCCTAAGATCTAGCAGCAAGTGCCTTGTACACAGAGGGCAGGGGAAAGAAAGGATTTCATTATGTTAACGGCTTTTCTTGGGTTCTGTCCCTTCTTTCCACATCCACACCCTCAGTGTATGCAACATCCTCCCTGCCCCACAACTCTGAGTGTATGCTGCCCAACCGGGCATCTTCCTCCCCCAATTTTTTCCTTCATTATTTATTAATTTATTCACATAGGGCAGTGTAAACTTACACCACTGTGGATCTGGTTTATTCCTCCTTTTACACACCATAGTTAATTTGCAGCATTTCTCCTTTTGTTCATGTATAATAGGGTCCTGATATTTTTAGTTTTTCTACTTAACTGATTTCTTTCTTGGGACACTACTCCTTTTCCATGGCAGCACAAAGGTTCTGAAGGAAAAAGACTGTCATAACCACTCCCTCCCTGTCTTTCTTAACCCCTTTGCTCTATCCTCAGCCATGCACTCTATTTCCAGTGCCCTACCCCCAGGTTTAACAAAAAGCATCTCTCTTTAAACTTGCATTTTGTACATTACAGCCAACACCTTAAAATGACGGAACAGAGCTCAAGATTTAGCGCTAGCTGAAGCACAGCAATTCCACATTTCCAGACTGACAGCACTGTTTCTGCTTAGAGGAATGCATTTGTCAACACTTCATTTCATAACCACACACACAGGTCACATAGCTTATCATAAACTAAAGATATTGCATAGCTTTTCTACATGCAACAGAATTCTGTTGAGAATCGAGATGTCAGGAATAATTTATACTCTTCTCTTTTTGTACCCCTGACTGGACATGAATAAATATCAGACATCCTGTACAGCCTTCTTCCTATTAAATACTGTTTATTAACATCTGTTAAAATTAATAGGTTTTTTATCCTCTCACCATTAATCATTTTAAAATGTGCTGTGTTTGTTGTTAGTGCAGTATGGCAGGCAGTAGAGACCCTTCCCCTCTTGCTTTAATCTCTAGCAAATTACATTACAGTGGCATCCTTTGGGACTGCAGAGTTTTGGATACATCAGCATTTCCTTTTACCAATATGCCTTTTCATCCTTAAAATTACACTCTGCAATGTCTTGACACTCTGCATGAAATGTTAGGCCATGCATTTGATTCTGAAAAGATTCACTGTGTCCATTCTTGACTTACAGAGCAGGTATTAAAAACTAAAACTAAAACAAAAAAAA
>VWYO01020531.1:0-30383 GCA_013400275.1 Rhadina sibilatrix | reverse complement strand
AAAAGGGGGACATGCAGTCATCTAATTAAAACAGGAAAATAAAGACTTTTTACGCCATTCTAAAGGAATCTGTAAATCACTGCCAACACACCTGTCACCAAAGTTCATTCTACTTCAATATTATGCTCTCTATTCCATTAGCATGGCACATCTAGAAAGGTTCATAACTTCACTAAGTTGAATTCAGCTTAAAATTTTAGGTCTAGATACAGAAATTTTTCTGCAGAATTTATTATCTTGCAAATTTGCCTTTGAGAGCAGAATACATAAATTAGAGGTGCAAGCACAGAATATTACTGCCCATGTACAGAAATCTCTATCATTTGGCAAGCAATGACGTAAATAAATATAAAATCAATTTCAAAAAATAAATTCATACAAACTGCTAAAAATAAGACTTGAAGGATAGATTTCCAGTCTCATAGAATCAGGCCATTAAAACATGTATACGTAGGGAGATTGATTGACATGATGACAGCATAGTTTAGTAGAATAATGTATTCTCCTTCTTTGCCTTTCTAGTTTACCTACTTCATGTGGATATGATTCCAGATTAAACTGACTTTACTAAACAATAGCTTTATTTAAAAAATACTATTAATCTATCAGTCATTTCATCAAGTGGAAAGGCTTTATATAAAATGAAACAAACTGCTTCCTCGGCTCAAAACACAGAGGATTTGTCCCACATAATGCCACATCTACAACTGCTGCTTGTGCAAGCAGCTGAGACAGGCAGATGTGGGCTTTGAGTTCCACAGCACATAACTGACGACACAGCAAATGTCTAAAGTCTAGATTTCCTTTTAATACAAGTCAGTTTCTAAAAATTTGGCTTTTGTAGCAATCCTTGGAAGTCTAACATGAAAGAAAAGAATCACTGGGGATTCAACGAACAGATAGCTGGTGTCAGTTGTAGCAAGATGAGTGTAATAGAAGTCAAATTTTTGCATACTCTAAGGGGACTCTGTGCCATTTACCTTCTGTGTCAAATATTTATCCAATATCTGTGTCTTTCAGTATTCTGGGAAGTTGGTCCATAATAAGCAGGAGCTAGTTGCAGCAGAATGTTAGCCAAAGTGTTAGCAAACCTACACAGAAGTATTAGGGCTGGACCTTACTGTGAAGAGGCCCTTATCTGTAGTGGCTCTGTTAGAGATCTAGCACATCTGGACATCGTGGGAACATGGAGATGATTCAGCCCACATAAGAGTTAAATTCCTTTTCCAAAATAAGGTGTCACAGTTCAACTTTTTGACCATGGTTCATCTGTTGAAAGTAGTGTGAAAGTAGGTTTTCATGTCAAAGTTAAAATTTTGTTCTCCTTTATATCACCAAACTTACCTGAGCAACCCCTACACCTCTCACCCAGAAATGCAACTATGCTCATATGGCTGCCTACACTCCTACCTGCTTAAGGATGAAGGTGTCTCCCTAAGAAATTTTACACACTTAAGGATCCAAATCAAAAATCCTACAATTCTGCATGTAACTTGCATTTCCTAAGTGTAAATTACATCTATGCCACTTCAAGAAGTAGGTCACAGACTTCCATCTTATTTCATGCACTAAAAATGTTTATGACATAACTTTAAAAACAATTTTTCAAAAGTCACTTATTCCAAACATTGTTTTAACATTGCTCTCTAAAGCATTCTGAAAAATGAAGGCTGTCTGCTGGTCTGCTGCAGTTTTCCCCTCCCAAGAGCAGCAGTTCCTGCCATGCAGTTTTCTGTTCCAAACCTGACCATTATATTGGACAGGAGTTTAATAATAACTAATTACTCATGTTATGCTTAGTATTTCCATGCAGCAGAGCCCAAATATTGTATGCAGTCCATCTTCCATTGGTTTTGCTGCCTTCTGAATCCCACCATGAGCACAAATTTGAAATAGCTATCCTTTTACAGAGACGTTCTCTAGAATTTTGGGGGAAAGGATATCAACTCTTTGTATACTGCATGTTATAACTACATGTGCATACATACATGCATCTTTGTAGTCCACACATTTCTATACAATTTTATTACAATTTATGTGTTCAAAAATCAGGTAACTGGTAGAGTAAAATGATCAAAAAGTCTCACTAAGAAACGGCAGCACAGGTCTAAGACCTGCTCTGAATTCCTGCTAAGAGCTGTCTTCAAGGAAGTAAGTATATGCTGGCTTGCTGAACTAAGGAATCAAAGAGGCCAGATATAATGCCAGCTATTTCTTTACATAGGATGAAAAATAAGCACACCTTAACCCCATTAACTTGATAGGTCTTGGTCTGATGTTGTCACTAAGGAATTTTATGAAAGGCTTGAAAGACGGTACAAGAGAGAAACAGTCAGTGAATATTTTGTGTAATTCCTGAAGATCTCTATTATGTTTCTGGAAAGTACTGTTGGCTCATTCATATTCAATGCCATACAAATTTGCCAAAGGATCTATCTCCAGAGAATTATTTTCTTCACTTTTAGTACACACGCTCAAGCTTTTCTGGGTTCTCACTTCCCTCTTTCCCCAGTATTGTCTCCTATGCTCTTAGAAACCTATGATGCTCCAATTTCTTCCTTGGAGCAAGGCATGTCTGATACAAAGCCAGGATGAGGAATTTGGCATTTGATGCCAGGCATCTTCCTTCTGCATTCTGGAATTCTTTGTTCCTTCCTTCAGTCACAAGATCTAAAACTAACTCCACTGGGGAAATCAACAGATGTGTATGACAGCCTAAAAGTAATTTTATTTGCTTATGCGTATTTTATGGGAGGCAACCTCAAATTTTATATAACCATTCAATTCATGTTTCCCTCATGGCAGAAGTAGGAATTCAGCAATATTATTCTTCACTCCAGGGTGTTTCTTGTTTAATAAGTCTCTACTCGTTTCCTAATACTTTTTCAGACATCAGAGGGTCTGAAGTAGCTAGTGAGGTAGAAAACATAATGGTTTTCTTCATGGAGGATATCCTGCCTGCTCACTAACTCTACAGAAGCATGACTCAAAAAATTGCTCCACTGCAGCTGCACTGCAGCTTGAGTTAGATTTGGTATTAGGAAAAATTTCCTCATGGAAAGGGCTGTCAAGCATTGAAAAAGGCTGCCAGGGACGTGGTTAAGTCACCACCCTTGCACTTAGGGACATGGTTTGGTGATGGACTTGGCAGTCCTGGCTTCTGGACCATATAATCTAAGAGGCCTTTTCCAACTTAAACTCTATGATTCTAAATATACCTTAGTATACAGTCTTGAGATTTGCATTAAAGCAAAGGGCTTAATCTGAGTCATTACACAATTACTTCCCTGCCCAAGAGACCAATTGGTATTGGTTTCTGTTTGTTTGTAAAGCAATACAGTGATAGCTGCCAAATCATTAAAATGCTACGGGCTTCAATCATCATTTTTAAGATCATTTCTTTGTTTACATTTTGTTATCCCAAAGGTGATTAGCAATTTTACTAGAAGGTTACTTTGTTATTCTACTGCAAGGTTCTGGATGAACTTCAGTTGAGATTAGAAATTCCTTTGTACCCAGCAGCAGTGCTTGGAAGCATTGCTTCTATGGAAGCATATGGCAGCTTCCAAGCTTTGGCACAAATCCTGACTGTCCCTCTGCACCCTCTTGCCATGTACTCCTATTTGCAAAGTTTCATATGGCTTCATTCACTGACCATAAAAAACCAAAGTGCTGAGCCATTCACTACCACCTCATCTCAATATCTGATTTCTGGGGAGTGAATCCAAAAGATCTGCAGCTTTGCATAGTGCTTTGAAAGCATCATTAACATATAAAATGTAACTAAATAGCATACAGAAAATTAAAAATTAATATATAATTGTTTCTTTGTGCTTTGTTGTTAAATCAGAGCTGAGAGATTAAAAACCTAGTCTAAATCCACTGGTGTGTCTAGAATCACTGATTCCTGAAGCTTTTGTACAATCACCACTTTATATTCTGTCCATACTCTGGATGAATAAACCCGTTTAGTGCCCTAAACTAAGCTAAAATTTGGTTTCTATAGGCACATAAGAACATTTTTTTCTCATCTAAACTATTATTCATCTTAGAAATCAAGTCAGAGCCCTGTTATATTCTAAAGTCAGAAAACTTGGACTGAAAATCTCAGGAGAGAAGGTATTGTATTTTATACTTCTAGTTGTTTGGAAATAGTCCAAAAGCAGATATATAGAAAGGCAAATATAATGAGGAGAAGTCAGCCAAGTTCTTACAAAAGTTCAAAAAGAATTGAACTTACTTTTGAGATGAAAGCTTTTATATCATGTTCAGTAATGGTATGTTTTGAGGTATTCTGACCTGAAATGCAGTATGCAAAAGTGCTTCATCCACATACATTTAAAGCACTATCACATGGGCATATTTGCAATCCTCTGAACTAATATTTATGGGTTTTCCTTCTCAAGTCTGTACAAGGAAGTTGAAAAAATCTGAATGTATCTCAGATGCAATGTTAGGTATAAAAGTGTGTATGACTCTTGTACCAAAAGTTACCTCTTTAATAATCCTAAAATGTTATTAGAAATTGAGCAAGCAAGAATAAAAAATAATTCTTGGGTTATGAGGTTTTAAATAACTTTAGTATCCTTTCATCTCACCATGGATACATAAATTCTTAATACATACACACCCCTAATTTCTCCTACAAAGAGCAGATACCTAGCCTGACCCACATTTTCCCAGACAAATTTATGAAAACCTGTCAATTCAACTTAAAAAAGCAACTTAAAAAAAAAAAAAAGTGTTTGAATAGAAGTAAACCAATGAGGACAATACTTACTTGAGATAAAATTTTGTGGTCAATATTGCACCAAGGCACATTACAATATTATTGTAAAAATAAATGATAAATCTTCTCTTTTCTAATTTAACAAGACCACTTGTGATCTTCAGTCTTACATGTTCAGCAGTATCTAGATTTTATTATTGTGCAGCAAAGCATATCACCTAAAGTGCCCCCCTCCCCGTATCTTTTACTTCTTTCATAACCAACAAATCCAGGTTTAGATTTCCTATAATGTGTATTCCCCTGGTTCCTGATGAACTAGGTTAGACTGGGGAGGGTTTCTGTTATAGTAATGACAATGGATTTACATGAAACCTTCCAGGCAGAAAAATGCCATTCCTGACAAAGAATCTAAGAGTTGCCTCAATTATTATTGCACTGTAGTCGTATCAGTAGAAAGCAATCTTTCCATCTTTTTCTGAGAGAAGTGTTTTATTTTGAAGGGGATAATAAAAACATTTACTCTGAGATAAATCTATCCAATATTTTAGATTGAGCCACTTAATGAAATTTTACTGAAGAGCAGAAAGGAACCATATCTTGAAGCAATTTCATCTAAAAGGGCTTATATTAAATTTAAGAAAGCCCAGATCTAGAGGTCCTCCTGTAGTTCTCCATACAAAAAAATGTTTAAAATTGCAGTAGAGATAAGCCTGTTTAAACATAGGTAAATAAAAATCCCACTCAGAATTGTTTGAGTCAAAAATGAAATAAAACAGACAAGAACATCAGTTGGTGAATAACTTCATTGCTTTTAGCTAATTTTTTTATTTATACCAAGCAATCTTCTCTCTGTTTTGTCTGTCCTTTTTCTACCAGAAAAGCATGAGTTGAATTTTAATCTACATGAATTTTGCCTCAGAAAAGACCAAAGATAATTTCAATGTCAACCTGCACAGAAAAGGTAGGCGTAGATCTGGCACTGAGTTGAGAGCTGCAAAGTTGAGCAACATATTGCCTAGCAGTAACTTAAATGTTAAAATTCACAGTCCTGTATACAACCGATGAGCAGAAGAAGAAAAACACCTCAATTAAATCTCTAAAAACAAAGTGTGAAATAATCCAAGTTAGCTAACAGGGAAACACTTTACTAAGGCACAGGTCCTCATCCCATCCATCGATCAGCTCTGTAAAATGAGCTTTAGTGAGGCAGCTGAACCAACTTCACATTTACTTGGCAACTGCTCCAGTGAATGATGGTCCTAACCCTCCTCCATTCCTCTTCTCCTCTATTCCAGTTCTGACAATTATATGGCTCCCCAGTGATCAGCTGAAATCAAGAAAATACTCATTTTATTGCTAGTTATCTGCCAGATTCTGGTAAATGAATCAATACTTTGACAAACTCCAGAAGTAGTGCAAGGTACAGTTTGGAGGGTGCACACAGAGCAGGTGAGGGAAGGAGAAGCAGAATGATCCCTTTTATTTCACCAAATTATTAGATCAGCTCCTCTTGGCTCATCGTTTTTTGGACTTCTGGAAGAAATCTTCCTTTGATCAAATTTCTCAAGTCCAGAGAACAGGGTGAAAATACTTCTTTAACTAGTTGTATTACATGTTTTTACTAGTGACTTTGTGTATGTTATTCAGACAGCTCTAGGATTAGGCAGCTGATTGGTCCTGAGATTCTGAGGACTGTAATTTTTAGACTTCAATTCTTTAATCTTAAGAACAAAACATGATCTCACAGTCTGCAAAACCTGCAACTTTATTTCAATAATGAAAATATCAGAAATTATATTTAATCTAATTGTGTTTCTGAAGCCTTTAGCCAGCCACCTGTCTAAAACCACAGTGTCTCAGTGACTTGGGATGCTGGATCCCTCCAGACAGGTCTGCTGCAATCCACTGTAAGCAGAGCACCTTGGTTCCAACTCTGTGAGACTGATCCTTCAGACAGCACAACACTAGTGCCTCTTTCACATAACCCAACGAAGGGTAATAAAATAGACAATACCTGTATAATGAGAAAGAGACAAGGATCTAGAGATAGAACAGTTGCAGATCTCCTTGTGACAGATTTCTAAATGTGAAAGAGAGTCCTGCAGAGAGAGGGCAAGAAACAAGTTAGGATGTTGATGCAGGAAGTATCAGTACTAAATTCTCCTACCAACAATTTCTGTTGAGTAATTTAGTGGCTGAGAATAGAGCAAAACTAACAACGAGACAACCCAGTGTGATCCTGTATTTCCTAGGACATATTTAATTCAGTCTGTTGTTCTATAAAGGGAAAAAACACTACCCCGAAGCATCACATAGGCTTGGTATGAACACTGAGCATTTATAAACTCTCTAAATAACTTTTATCTGATTCCACTGGCCACCTTCTCTATTGGGAGTCCTTCCTCACTGCTATCTTCTCTGGGGAAATAAATCTAATGTTGTTTCTTGTGTGGTGGTGAGCTGGTACAGGACCCTCAGCACTCATGTACAGGATATCTATTAAGCAAATGCTGAAATAACTATTGACAAAAGTGCCCTGAGGGTCCCCATTTCAGGTCCAGGGCCTGGCACCAGGGCATAACGCAAGTTAGTACAAATGAGGATATTCTCTATTCCCAACATTCTTAACCTGAGACATTTTTTATTACTGCATTCCCATAAACTTCCTCATTAAAAACTGGAACACAATTTTGAAAGAAAATATGATAAAACTGCAGAGAAACGCCCACCTGGATTCTAGGCCTGAGCAGCTGCATGAACCATCTGTGCATACCATATGTTTAGTGCGTGATTTAGGGCGAATTAATGGGGCTTGGAGGTAGACTGAATAGCTACAGTACAGTTAAGAAACTGCTTTCCTTCACATTTTCTTTAAATCTCCTTTATATTTTCCTGTGATGTAATTTTTGTCTTGTCTACAGGTAGCAATTGGTGCATATGAGCAAAAGATTTATATAGTCCCAAAGTGGAGTAGATCAAACACCAACTATTCATCTCCTGCTTCAGACAATTGATAAGTTTGTTTCTTTTTGAGACAACCCATTTAATCCAATGTTTTAGTGCTTTCCCCTAAACAGTAAAATTAAAAAAAAATAAATAAATATTAAGTTAGAAGAATTTGTTGATGAAAACAACTGCAATACACCTTGGCCTCAAGCCATGCTTAACTTTACCTGTAGTGAAAGAGTCCCAAGCAAGTGTTCACAGTGCTGCAGCTCTGCTATCATGTTCCAGAATGTAAGCTCGTGTTCACCCAAGAGTTTGGAAGCCACATGTCAAAGTTGGCTCAAATTTCACATGCAAGCAGATCAAAAGCTTCAAGTACTTGAAAACATATTTTAAAAACAACTTTATGGACTCAATGGAATTTTGGTTTGCATGTGGAGATTTGTTTAAATCCCAAGCGATTCAGAAATGCCAGAGTATGAACCTATGTGGACAGAAGCCAATAAATTACCTGTTAGCTTTGGATTCTCTCTCATACCAAATATCAAACCTGCTTTTTCATTTCCATCAGATAGAATTGCAGCTTGTTAGCAACACCCTAAGATCAAGATATTTTAAAGGGCTGCAGTTGCATTTCTTTTTCTGCTTGCAAACTAACAGCATATTATGAACACCTCCGGAAAATATATAGTAAAAATTATGTTATTGGTAGTAATAATCCAGCTATATGACATCTAAAATCTAGTATCTACAGTAAATGCAGTATCTATAATAATTTTTTGAATTCATAGAACATCCATAAAATGCACAAAAAATTAAATCATTTGAATTCTTGCTTAATTACTTAATATAAACCCAAAGGAATTAAATTCAATACCAGACAGACTAAGCAGTGTTTTGCAACCTTGTCTTTCCAAGATGTTGTTAACAAGCTACAGCTGTGGCTTTTGGACAAAGAACTAGAAGATCTGAAAAATAAAGTCATTAGGTACACAATAAAGAGACTATAAAGAGGTGTATATGGGCCTCTAGTGAGAAAGTATTATGAAAAGTTTTAGAATGTCAATGCCTAAAATCTGCCTGCTAGAATTTTTTTCAGAAGTAGGTTTCAGCCACATCAGAGTGTGTTCAGAGATTAAGTGTGTGTTAATTTTACTCATATATGCAATTCTCTGTGGATGACAGTGAATCCAGTCTATAACATCTATGTTCAAAACCTCTTTACTAAATCTTTCAAGATTTCTTGCTCTTTGTGGCATGATCTTTGGAAATCTCACAACAGACATTTTCAAAGATTTTCACCATCCTGAAAAGCAGAAATAGTGCAGTACCAGCTGGTTTTGATTGACTTTAATAACATTAAAAAATGAAACTTGGAAAATTACTATAGGTCCCAGTTCCTTTTAAAGTAGACAGAAAGTGTTAATACATGTTTTTATATAATAAGATTTGATGCTACACTTTAATTATTCTACAACTGATGAGAGATCTCTGCCCAAAAGTATAATTTTTGTTCTTATCACCCTTTACTGACAGAATTTACTTGAATTCTTTTATTCATTCAAACAGAAAATTTAACTTCACAGCAGTGAAGTTCAAGAAATTCAAGAAATTCAAATTTCAGAAAAAGTTCTGTTGGTAAAAAAACCCCTAAGTTTGCATCAGTGTTGTTCTATCATTTCATCTTAGTTGATTGGATGGTAGTTTAAATCAAAAGGTCTTAAACAGATACCATAACACTTCATATATTCCTAAGGGGACAGTGCTAGATCTGGATTACAAAAACTTCTGTTTCAACAGTTCAACTTGGCATGCATGCCAAAGAGTAATACTTTTCAACATTGCTTTGAAGCCATATCTCTCTTTCAAATGAAAATATTAATTTTCTTAGCCTGTTCAGCTTAGTAATACCAAATAGACTCATTATCATCTGTTACCCAGCCATTACCTTGTCCTTTCCTTACATTTCATTGAAGTTGGCCATGAGGACAAAGAATCCTGGACAATCTTCCATCTCTCATCTCTGTTTTCTGATGCCTAAACTTCTTAAACATTTTCTCTCTGGATGTCTGCACAAGTATTTAATGTCAAGACCAATGCATTTCTCATTATCACATTAGATTCTACAAGTCAACTAGCAGGCTGCTACTGAGCTGACCTGTTTCACAGCTCAGGACTTGGCACTGTTTTTGCCACATGGGCTCTCAGCAACTGGTAATGGCTGATTGCCATGTTTGGAAGGCTCAGTTTGTTCTTTCACATGTATTTGGGACTCCAGCCAAGATTTTGAAAGGTAAAATCCTAAAAAGAGTTAGGCAACCATTTCCATTTGCAAGGGCAAATGCTTATTTGTTTAGACAAATGCTTTAAAATCAAATATATTTTGTTGGTTATTAGATACAGATGTAGAAATAGCCAACTTACTTTCTAAGAACCTAAAGTTCCAAATCCTGGCTAGTTTCACATCTTACAGAATTGCCATACAGTCTTCCAGCCACAAGATTAGACACTGCAGGCTGTGCTGCATGCACAAGCCAGACACCATGCCAGACACACACACCATCCTGAACACAGAAGGTACACATGTGCCCTTTCTTTGGCAGGAGTGGGCTGGGGGATACTTAAGAACACAGAACCTGAGAGAGATGCCTGAGTGTCTGTACCCAGACACTTTGGGATCCACATTCAATTGAGAGACACCTGGCTATCCCCCTGAACTTACAACTTTGTGCAGACCAGCAAGCCTGTAGAGCTGAGCAGCAGATAACTTCATTATCTACACCTGGTTTGGTTCAGGTGACATCTCCCTATTTAAGTCCATTTGATAAGTGATCTACCCAGCATTTTGAGGACACACCAAGTGGAGTGTCCACTGCTTTCATTTAAAATGTAACAGAGGAGGATCTGCCATTTGCTGCTTTCATAGAAACTCCTACTTTCTCCTGCACTCATCTTGACATTGGAGAAGCAAGGGTTTGATAAGCTTTTCTGCCTAGAGATAAGGCAATTACTAATTTCCAGGAAAACACACAAACTGTCAATTCTAAGCAATTATGAATGAGAACATAGACCCTATTGTAGATGAACTGAAATTTCACAGAATCAGAGACAGAAGAAGCAGTGGCAAATGTTTGACTTTGTAACCCAGAGTTTATGGCATTTAACCTGGACTGGCACACCTGTGTGAATGGTCATAGCTCCTACTGCTACAGTTTAAACAGCCAACCACTTAACGCAAAATGTAGGAACCACTCAGAGAGAGAGAGAGAGTGACAAGAGTCCAGGACAGTCTTAACAGTGAGCCTCAGGAGTGAATCATGCTTCTTCTCATGCACTCCATCTTCCTCTAAGACTGTATGTAAGCAAACTAGATGTGTTCCTGGCCACTGCCAGGCCCTGAGGTCATGTGGCATAGATTAACAGACCTACTCCTCTAAACTTTTCTAACTTCCAAATGAGATGACCACATGCAATCTGACAGCTGGAAAAGGTTCCTGGTCTGCACTTGCTCCCAAATTAAGTAGGAGAACTGTTCAGGAAAACAGGAGGTCAAAGCCACACAGTTGCCCATTAAGAGCATTTAAGAGTAAACACTGACTTTCCAACACTTGACAGCATCTCCTGGAGCTGTTTAAACCACTTGTAGAAAATATTTAGCTAGATTCCTTTTTGCCACCAGCAGTTTCCACATGAGAAGGTGACCCTATGTCTCTGTCATCCATAGCCTGGTCAGTGTAGACCGCACAGTCACAGGGAGATTTGTGGGTCCAAGCCACCCTGGATGCAAGAGGGAACAGGCCTGGACTCTCCTGAGCGCTCCAGTCCCAAAGCTCTTGGGCAAAGCCAACCTGCCTTCAGCAAGCCTAATTCTAACAGGATGGTGTGGCCTGTGGTATGCCAGGCACTGAACCAGACGGCTCCAGAGGTCCTTTCCAACCTTGACTACTACTCTGTGATGCAATGACACAGCTGCATTTTCCCACAGTTAATAACCTATAAGTGAATATTATGTGTGCTTAAACAGGAGTCCTTTAGCAGCCTCTCCAATTGAAGATACCGCATCTCTCTCACACACGCATTAGAAATCCTCCTTCACAAGAGCACTTGGTGAATGACCTAGAATGAATTCCTGGAATGAAGTAACCAGGCACAACCTGGTGTCATGGGGCAAATGCAGATGCACAGGGTGGGGTTGCTGCCTAGGGGTGTAGTTCTGAGCCTCATATTAAGTGCCAGTAAGCTCTCTTCACAAAGTAAGTGGGCAAAACAAATCTTTTTTCTGTTGAAGACCAAGGACAACTTCCAGGCCCAAAAGCATAAACAACGATGGGCTGAAGGAAGGAACAAGACGAATGAGACCTCACAGCCTGAAGCTGTAACTGGACAATTAAACTCCAATATGCAAATGGACCAAAACTTATAAAAGTGTAAGACCTTGTGACTGGCTGCCCATTTTGTAACCATTCTAAGTCCACCTTGGGTGTAGCCCTGATCAGGCTCTTGGCTCTTGTGTTGCACAAGGTGTATCCTAAATATGTTTCAATAAATACTTACTTTATTCTCTAGCTCTGTCCTGTCTCTGTTTCAGGTCAGCCTTTCCAAGGCATCAGAGTCAAAAGAGTATGTCTACTGCATGTCTACCCTTCCATGAACTCAGATGATCACTACAGAGATTTTTTAAATAAAACTGAATTCCATATAATTTCCTGTAGATCAAAATTTCTGGAACACTTTATAAAATCAGGTTTTGTTAAGCCTGGAGAAGATAAGGGTGAAAGAGAAATCTAGCTGCAGTCATTTACAACATTAAAGAGTGTTACAGAGAAGCCACATAGAATTAAACTGTGGTGCACAGCTAAAGGACAAGAGGCAATGGTTAGAAGTTGCAACAAGGGAAATTCTGATTACACATTGGAAAATATTCATTTACATGGGAATGGCTAAGCCTCTGGAATAGGATGATCAGACAGGCCATGGAACTGCCATCCCTGGAGATTTTCAAATCACCACTGGATTGGCCCTGAGCATCCTGATCCAGATTTAAAGTTAGCCCTACTTTGAGATACGACTGAACTTCAAGTCCATGAGGATCCATAGATTCCTAACAAAAAAAATCATACTGTCATTCTACGGCATTTTCTATACAGCACTGAAAAAAAAGTCAGTAAGACTTGGCTACATTTGGACAACATAATTGTATTGCAATAAGTCCATTTCTTTATCATCCATATGCTGCATTTTCTGAACTTTTTTACATTAATCCAAACTACTCTTCTAAAAATTAAATCTTACCACTGAATTAAAATTAAGAAGGTAACGTGGCTTCTTCTTCAAAAGCATTCAATATATATTGCCCAATAAAAAAGCAGTACTTCAAAACCAGAATTCATTAGTGACAGAAAATACAGATACTCAGGTTTAAGAAAAACATACACAATCAGATTTATTCTTGTCAGCTCATTTTATAAATTATTGCCATTTTATAAATTGTTACTTAATAGCCTTTTTTCCTGGTATTATCTGCAATTTAGTCGAGTAAATTATCATTTTGAGGAAATCTGTATATTCAGGTTCAATGATGGAAGCATTATCAGAGCAATATCTCAATAAATGAAACAACTTGGAATAATTTAAATTCGACATCAGTTTTACATTCAAGAATATGAACAAGAAATCTGTTGATTGGTTAGTGTTGTAAACCTGTGGCTCAGCCACTTATGAATTTATTGTTTCTCCTGTCATCTCAGACTTTTTTATCTTGGTGAATAAATTTTTATGTCATGCAATTTTTCACTCAATATTTTTTTCCAGCTTGCTTACATTTGTTCCTTGTTTTCTCATACTTGATGATTTCTTTTTTTTTTTTTTTTGTCTCTTCATTTTCTAGATGGATTGTTTAACATTTTGATTTTTGCCTTTCTGCTCTTTATTCCATATGCACTTCATTTCTCACACTTGCCTAGTACATCCCTCTTTTTTTCTGCTGAGGAAACTCTATCTACTACAAGTAGGAAAGTATAAAAAATGAAACAGCTCTTCTAATTAGTTGGACAGAATTTTTCCCATTTTCCTGAGAAAGCAAAACTTTGAGGATTACTTCTCCAAGAATAATATATTTCTTCTTGACAAGAGACAGCTCAATTCTTTTACATACCAGACATGTTACAACAATATAAGGATAGTTTCCATAGGATTCAGTGTTATCAAAATCTGATAACATTCAGTGAGGCATCTACATAACTTTTTTCCTGAACATTTCATTTTGAAATGTGGCAGAGAGATTAAAATAATGTGTTGTTTATGAGAGATGGAATGCATAAAATATTTTACTTTCAGACCCATCTAAAATGTAGGTTTTGCCATATTTTCCCTTACCTAAGCCTTGACATTAGTCTTTAATATTCTGCTTATCACAGATATTCTCCATTGCACTGACTCAGAGATTGTATATGGCCATTAATTTTTGTGGACTTCATCACACATGCTTTGACAGTAGACCACAATTAAATACTCATTGGCGCACTAAATTGTTGCAGTCAGCAGTGTCTGCCAAGCTTAATGAAGCTAATATGACTATCTCAAACCATGCCAGAATTAAGGGAATGTTCTACATAAAAACACTCACATCTACCACTCTTCAGAAGTCAGTCATTATGTTGTAGGCTGCAGGCTGAGTTTGTTTTGCAGACCCTGTGAGAAATCAGTGTTATTGATTCTAAGGTTAATGGCCCATGGGTATAAACAACCAAAGCCTTACTTTTTGCTTCCCAGATGTTTCAATGCCAATTTTACAAACATAGCTATATTTCTGAAAATTTTTCTTTGAGAAAATATCTTTTCAATGACAGTATTTTTTAAAAGGCTGTACACCACTCTGAACAGTCAACCCTGGTATTTTAGCTACCTGTTCAGCCTCGCCTAAAACATGACAAGTATTCTCACTACTTGGCTTGATTAAAGTCATAGTTTGTGCACTATAACACAGGCTTCTGTGTAAAAGGATGGGAATTCAAAATGGAAGTAAAGTGTTTGAGGTAGAACGGGACTTCTGCCCCTAATGTAAATGTATTCAATGCAATTGTCTGGCATTCATTCACTTCCAAACCTCCAGGTCAGTCTCCTTTTCAGAATGAAACAGTATTTGGATTGAAATTCATTGCAAGGGAAGACCCTAAGAAACCTAAACCAGATCAACTACAACACACCCCAGAAATATTCATTACACTCCACTGACGACTTGGAACAAACATTTCTATATAGACATCTACACTTAGGCAAGAGTGATTCCACTTGGAACATTCAAACACTTAGTATAATTCAAGTTTTACACTTTTTTCCCTAATGTTGCTTTAAACACTTCTCTTTTATTGGTATAATTTTGGCTGAAAGTGACTAAATTAGTCAGTAAGAGGACTATATCTGATAGCTCTTATCCATGGATGAATTTATAGTTTTAGAAGCAGAGAACAAAATTAAGAGGAAGGCTTCTGTCTTCTGTAAGGGAAGGTGAACTATAAATTAAAACCTGCAGATTCTTTTAAAATTCTAGGGGCAAAAAGTGAAGATATAAACTACCTCATTTACAAATGTATTCCAGGAAGCAGGGGAAAAAAACTTGCTGTGATTTGGTAATACGTAGCCGCATCTTTTCAATCTGTAGTCTGATGGATGATTTTACTTTTGGTCAAATTTTTTACAAGGTAAGAAGAATAGTTGCTCCATTTTCACTTCTGTATGTTTCAATCGCCATGCCTCCTCTAATCAGCTAAGAGACTCCAGTTGCACTATAAACTGTAAAAACCCTACATGTGCTAGAGATACATTATTCAAAATAATATTACACAACTGCATTACTTCAGGTATAACTAGGGCTCTGTTTGTATGAAATATTAGATCTGCCTACACTGGAAAAGATATTTACCATAATTTCAGACAGAACTGTCATAAAAATACATGCAAACATATCCATAGCTGTTTAAATATCAAGTGGTTTATGACCTTAGAGGTACCTTACAGAGAAATGTACCAAAAATGCTGATTAAAGCACAAAACACTTGATATGAATCACTTCAAAGACTGCTCCAGTTCACTCACTTAGTGACACTTGTAAAGCAGATCATGACTCTAGTACAATTTGGATGCTAAGAGTAAGAGGAGAAAAAATCCTTGAATGCTTTAAAAAGATGGGAACATAATTATAAGATTACTAATATTTTCATTAATTGGGAGAGATGCACTGAATTAGTTATACAAATGATGTGTATTCTACACAAAATTTTCATCTAAACAATTGTGACTCTCCAGGGTGGTGCCTGACTCACTATAAACAAAGAATTAAGATCAGAGAGACTTTTTTCCACTCTTTTGATTGCACCAATCACAAATATTTGGAAAAAAATAAACAAGTAAACAAACAATATGTGAAAAATTTTTCTTTTGTGGCTTGGATAATAAATCTGGGAAACATATCCCAGATAATCTGTTTTCCACAGCAGCATTTTGCAAAAAAATATGAATTTCAGACAAAGGTTGCAATTTTTTTAGGTTCCTTGTATATGTCAGCAATACACTCTTCAATAATTCAGGGTTATTTGATAAAAATCAGCTGTTACCCACAGCAAGGGCCATTGTATTCGTTTGGATTTTTGAATACACAGAAAATGACACTTCAGCTCTTTTATACTTAGAGTCAGGATTGTCTGTACATATTTGTTGGAATACAGAGTCCAGTAGAAAGCAATATATGAAACAAAACTAGAGACACAGAGCACGGAGTTTTATGATGGGAATCTGAATTGCATCACTGGCCATCACTATTCCCTGTAAAACTCATAAGCCTTTCAACTCATGGATGTGAAAACCTGTTTACCACACTGAGTCAATGATCCCTGCTCAGAGGCACCCTTCTGACTACTTACCATCCATCCTTCCACTCTCCATTGCATCTAATCATTAAAAAAAGATAAATTCCCCAAATATGCAAGGACAATAACAAGAAAGCATGAAGAACCAGGCAGGTCATTCATTTTCAGGTGAAGTTAGACCTGAACAGGACACTCTGCCCTACAAACTTTATTATGTGTCAGGCAATTGTGTCCCTACAAGAAAACCTAAGACAGAGAAAATTGTTTTGCCTTATCAAACTTTTGCACATAAATAGGATGTGGAAATCTACTCCCTCTCATTACAGTCTCTCAGGATTAGTGGTCTCTACAGAGAATCTCAATATACAAAGACTGTGCAACATTTATGGACAAGGAAAATAAACAGAATCCTTTTCTTTCAGAAGAATCTTTGAAGAATCAGACTGGTGCCAGCTTTATTCAGCTAGGATCCTTCATCTGAAATGTTCTTTTTGCATTTTGGATTTTTAGAAAAAAATACATAGTAACCAAAATTATTTGCATTCCAACCTGTTCCAGAAACACTGCAGAAGACAAAACTCTTCTGAAATGCTGATAGCCCAGACCAACTTTTCAAGATTAAACTGTATTCCAAAATCTGATATAATTAATCAAGAAGGTCAAAAATCCTGTTAGGTAGCAATCCAATCCTTTCTTCATAATCTGTCTTGTCCCACCCATTTGGGTTGGGATGGCAGGAGAAAACTTTGCTTACAGCAACAATGTGTACATGCCGACTCACGGGGAAAACGTGCATGGCTTAAATCAGCTTTGCACTCCTCTGATAACAGGCCATCTGTGTACCAGCTGTCCTCTGGTGAAAAACAGAGCACACTGAATGTTTGCTGCAGGGCTTTTCACACATTTCTGTGCCTTGTCAGCAAACTTGTTCCAACGTGAGAGATTTGGCCGCTCACTTTAGTCTGTTCTCTTTCTTCCTTACCCGTGTATATGCCCACACAAAGATCCTAATAGTCAGGAGAGACCATTGCAGGGAAGTTACAAAAGAGATACTGGAATTTTTCACCTGTGGCACTGTGTGCTACCCATCATCACTGTGTCTAATTATCTTGCACTCTGTACTTATGTTTAAGGTATCCAGGTGACTCTGCATCCTATTCAACATTTCTTCTGTTTTCATTGTCAAAATGCTGTTAAGGGTATCCGTGCATGTGGGGTTTTGTGTTGGCTTTTTTTTTTTCTACTTGCCATATTTTCTTTTCTCTTGTTTGAGTGTATTTGCAATAAAATGAACTGCCAGTGCTTAGAGGTTGAGAGCATCATTCTCATGTTAGAGAGAAGATCATTATGTGGCCACATAATGGGAACAGTAGGATGCTTAATTCACCTATTCTGTTCTAAAATTTGTTTTAATACCTATTATTTTTTCAGAAGAGAAGATTTTGATTTAGGTACTTATAGACCTTATCCTTATTTCTTGGTCATGACAGGACAGTTAAAAAATCATACTGGTAAAGAGCCTTTAAAATAACCAAGGTTTGTTGCACTGATAGCTCTGAAGAGTGAACCAGGACACTAAACAGTCACCAGGAGCCCAGCAATCACTATGGGAACTGGGGTATGGGGTAGCCTAAGCCATATTGTGTACCAGCAGGAAGAGCATTATACAGTAATCCCAACTGGAGCTGACAAATGGCTCCCTGTGAGGAATGTGCTCATTCAGTATTAGTTGTGGATAGCTCTTTGCTTGAAAAGAAGGGTTGTTTCTTGAGAAGCTGGAGGTGAGAAAAGGCAATTTTAAACACTGTCATTTCCTGGTTGTCCCAGCTTGGCAAGGAGGCCAGCAAGATGTTATGCACTTTGATGAATGGGAGCTTCAGAGGACAAGAAACAAGGTCACAGGTAGATTTCCAGCGCCTTCTCTCTCCCTTTTAGTTCAGTTTAGTTGAAGCAGTCATTGCTCAGTTTATAGATTATTTCTTAGAGCTTAGACATTAACTTTCTTTTCAAAGTAACTTTTTGGCTGCCTCACTACTGAGCTTGCAAGTAGCCAAAAATTGACAGTATTTCTGCATGTTAAATTCATTGTAATTCATCCATTTGTAAACAAACTAATGCACTTTCTGGGATAGGACATCCCTGCAAAAGATTTTCAAAGGTGTTACCAGCCTCCAGCCTGGGGCACAGCCTCCAACTGCCAGCACCCAGGGGAAGCCATTTTTAACAGTTAACAACGTTAAATTTAACAAAACAGTTTCTAAAACACATGAGAGAGGTTCAGCATAATGAACTTAAAGCTTTTGTCTCCAATCCTGCCTGTAAGAAGGACACAGGCACTGCAAAAATTTTCAAAAACACAGACCCCATAGGTTTATATTAGGAAGCAAATATCTTCAGAAAAAAAATCTCCAGGGAAGACATACAAAGTGACCTGACCTTCTCACAAGTCAAATCCACGGGTTTGCCCACAAGTCACGCACAGTTTTGGCATGCCTGTGAGTTCAAGTCAGGAAAATGCCACAGAAGAACAAAACAGCACTTTGATAAGGACTGATGCCCACAGTGATGCTGTGTCAGCCACTTCAAACCAGTGAAGCCATGAAAAGAAGGTAGAGGCACTAGAGATGGAGGCTTTCTCCTTTTATTGAAAAATGCTCCATCTCAAAAGAAGGTTGTTCCAAAGGCATTCCTAGAAAAGGCCTCTGTGAAGCAGAGAAACATTGGACATAAGAAACATTAGGAGGAAAAATTACTTGAAGTTTCACTGTAAGTCAGTTTAGCTCTAGCACTTTTCTAGCACAGAGAAAAGCTTTTTTCTGCCTTTTGATACCTTTCTGGCTTTCATGCCAGCAGTCCAACCCTACCATTACCAAACATCACTTAAGCAGCTCATGCTGGGGTCACTCACAACCCTCTTGCTGCTACCAGCACTAGCAGCAGACTGCTAAGCATGTAGAGCCAGATCCACCAGTGGATGCCGGCTGCTTTGTACCACTCCAGTGATGCAAAGCAGCTGTAAAGCAGGTTTGACAGGCCTGTTAAAAAAACCTTTATTAGTGCTTTGTGTTCCTGATACAGTGCAAAGCTGCCAGAGCAGCCCAAGGAATCTGATTCACTGCTTTCTTTTTTCAAAAAAAGCGGAAGTGTTAATCCTCACTTTGAATTCTCTGAAAATATTTAATAAAGTCCACTGGGAGGATTTTACACATTGACAGCTTTAAACTGCTCACTAACAGTTCACTAACTCTTCTCTAGATACACCATTCCTGTCAGCCTTCCTCAAAAGACTGGATTGTTCCTTTTTAGAGGCCATTGAAATTTTTGCCATAATATACATTCATATATATCAACTTAAAAACTAAAATCTGTCCTCATTGATCACAATAATTTTTAATTTTATGACATAGAAAACACAAAACTTTCCAGGCTTCCTACATCATGACACATGGTCTTTTCAAGCAAGACCATGGTACATAAAATTATCAATGTGTACATCAATATTTTGCATACAAAGAATGCACATATAGTTACACACTAACCCCAAAGCAAGAAGCTATTGTGAAAATGAAATTTAACTTTTTTTCTTACACACTAAGAAGCAAGAGTTCAGACTTCTTATTAGACTCATGATGAAGTAAACTCCTACTCTATGAATGTACAAATAGCACAAAGATAATAGACCTGAGGCATCACAGGCAGCTGGATGTGGAAATAGCCATACTGGTTTTGTTTTGCTGTCAGCCACAGAAAACTGGCCCATCTGTAGCTCAGTGGGACACCTTGGCTCAATCAGATGTTCAACCTTCTGAACTCTAAACAAAGGTCTGAAAAGAGTCCTCTATCCAAAGAGTCCTGTTAAGATGGATGAGGTGCAGATTTAAATATTGAAGGCTGTATATCATCATCATTTATCTACACAGTCTTACAAACTTCTACTACATAAACTCCTGTCAGATCCCACTAGAAAGCAAAATCTCCTTTTATTGCAAAGTTGTATTTGCATAATTATGAACATTCTCCTTCATCCCTTTCAAGTTTTAGCCATTCATTTTCAGCTTGACAGAAAAAAAAATACAACATAAAGCTATAAAGCATATTTTGTGAAAGAATTAATAATCTACAATACACCTGCTTAATATGCTGTTATCAAAAGAAAAAGACTTTGCCCTTCTGAAATCAAAATTACTTAATTATTCCATATCACTTTGAACAATAACAGCAAAACTGTTCTATAAAGCCCCAATGTGGCAATCAATTAAGCATATGTATCTTTATGAATTACCTATAACATCTACATACAGAATATTAGATCCTCCCATTTCAAATTAAACTCGGCCACTCCTAAACTCCTGGGAACCTGACACTAAGACTTAAATTATGAGAGGTACAGCTTTTCCTATACTGCCTCTCCCATCTATGACTGGAATAACAGAATTTGCACTAGCCTCTTAAAATTACATTTTCTTATGGAGAGACTGAAATGCCTCAAAATACATTTCAAAATAACCTAGAAAACATCTAAGAAAACAAGTTCATATTACAAAAAAAAAAAACAAAAAAACACAACCCCTTATTATTCCTTTCCATTTTCTGTTCTCCTCAACTTTGTCTTTTCAGAATAGGAAGATCCACATTCATAAAAAGTTCTTGAGAATCTAATTTCTGTTTGTGTGTCCAACTTGCCCTGAAACCAATTGGAGATCAATGAGAATTAGGTATCTCGTCTCATTCCTGACTGTGGACTCATGTTTGAGAAAGAATAGAACATTCAGGCACAGAACATCAAGAAAGAACAGAACAGTGAACAAGGGTGGAGAAGCTGGTGAGGAACATCAGGTGGCACAACTAAGGGTGAATGCAGTTGGTGCTGAGCACACCAAACAGCACAGCTCTCCAGTGAGGAAAAAGAGCAAAGGTTCTGGTCATCTTACCTGTCATCAGCCATTCAAATTCCCATAATTATAGCTGATTTTTTTCTTCTTTCTTCTCCAATAAAGTTCTGTCATTTAGAGACAGTTATTCAATATCTAGCTCACTGTGCTTCAAAAGGATCCTGAATAGAACTTGAGTTAGTATGTTTTAAAGTTTTATATAACTGAGTTTGGCCTTTGCTGCTGCCAAAAGAAGGGCTGCACCGGCTATAAGAGGCAGGGGAAATACTGAAAGGAGTTATACAAAGAATTTTGTAGTTCTGCTTAATTTTTGTAGTTCTGTTTAAACTCTGTAACTTTGTAAATATAAGTTTGACATTTTTGCTTAGCTGTTTAAGTACTACTCTGCAACAGGAAACTGCTTGAGGACAAAGACATCAAGGGGCTGTGAAGATAGGGGGAAACTACATAACCAGGATCCAGTTACAAAATCCCATAGCCCTCCAGAACACTAAATCAAGGAAGAACAGGAGAAACTACTTAGATAAGAGGGAGATGGGACAGTGCCTACCTAAAGAGGAGTGCCAGGGCCTCATAACAATAAAAGACCCTTAAGTCAGCACACGTGAACTGCGCACACATGAAGAGCCACAACAGAGAAACAGCCCTCAAAAGGAGCTGTGGTTGCAATGGACAGTTCTGAGTGGACAGGATGTGGAAGGGGAAGTCATGGAGTTTCATAATGTAATGGATATATAAACCCACAAGAAAACTGCTGAGGTGGACACACCATGGTGGCACACTCCTCCACAGCCCCAGTGCTGTAATAAATGCTTTCTTAACAGTATCATGCTGTTGAGTTCATTTCTTTGACCCAATACTCAGGCAAGATACTTTAGGTAGCCCTCAGAAGCACATGAAGCAAAGAAATTTAGGGGAAGCATTTTGTACTCAATCATAACATTGGAAAAATGGCATAAAAGGACGCAGATGATCCCAGGAGGCACTGACCAAGTTTAGGACTAATAGGGTTCAACTTAGACACTCAAGTATAGGCATTTAGTGTCATGTGGTATGCTCTAGAATATGAGATACCCCTGGCAGATATGACAATGCCTGTGCTATATCTGTGTCCTTCAATTTGACTGTTGAGGGCATCAGCTTCCTAGAAACTCTCAGAGACCCTTACTAAAAATCCTTCTTACCGTAAGAAAAAGCTATTCCTTATTTGTATATTTACTGATTGTAAAGGAACTCCAGTGGGAATGTTTCAGGTGTAGCTGTCAATCTTGTAGATATTTAGCAATATCTTATGTGAATTCCATCTCTGATATCTAACAAGTGTGAGCAAAAAATGATGTGTTTTCAAAAAAAACAGGATAGCCACTACTTTTTCTGTTGCATATGGATTACCTGGTGTCTGAATTCTCTTTGCAGTTTTCTTTCATTTAAGATATCATAAGGCCTTTCTTTCAGCTTGGCTGTATACTTTCTTAAAATTATTGTTTTTTTGGAGCATTTCCCCTTTTGTTTCATTGGCTGGGTATTTGTCAACAAACTTATCCAGAAGAAGATTTGGAAAGCTATGCAAACACGTGCTTTCAATTATTACAACTTCCCCTTCTTCCCCTGGAAAGCCATACTAAAGATATTCTCATTTAAAAGTCTGGAAAAATAACAAGTATTAGAAAACCAGTAAAACAGAAGTCACCATTTTATGGCAGCCTCCAAACATACAAACAATGACTCTTCTTTAATAAGCTGTCTTTTATTTCATTTATTTTAAAGGAAATTAAGAATTAAGCAGTGAACTGAAGCAGAGCCAATTCTTCTCTACACTCCAGAAGAAGAGATGACAATACCAATAATTTGTGTAAAGTGTGCCCTACTACACTGACATCTGCAAGGAGTTCATCATTCTTTGATGTTGCTTTCTTTTATGAAGTGTCTTTCTTTTCCTTAGATTAACTACTCCCCCCACCCCCCTGCCACTGTTAAATTAAAATCTGGCAGCACAGAGTACCCTGAAGCATTCTACCCTGAAACTGAAGACAAGCTGGAAGATGCAAAGACTAGAGAACCTAAATTTTTCTCCTCAGCTGGCAGCTGTTTTTTGTTACTTCAGGCTCATCTTTGTGAAACATTGCCAAGACAAAAGCACTAATGTCAATCTTTCACTGACCAGTACATGAATATAATTCTCGTCAGTAACTCAGAAGTAATATCTGGACCCCATAGAGCAGACACAGAGGAAATCTGTGCTAGGCAGAAGTTTAATTATCAAGCAGGATATTAAAATCCTGATATCAGTGTTGTCAACATTTCAATAACAAGTATGGTTCCAAGGATCATTGCTGTTTGGAATGTATCTTTAATCACTTCTAATGTAGTAATATCTCTTCAGCAAGGCCTGTTAATATTGGTTAAGTCAGCAGTCATATTAATCAGTGGTACAGATGGATAATTTCTGCCTGAATATATAAGTTCTTGCCAAGTTTATGCAGAACTACCTGCATTCTGAATTCTATGCTTAAATTGCCTCTGATTCTACGACCAAAAAAGGAATTAAAATTTCTTGCAGAACTGCTGAATATGCTGCACCTGGAGAATCTTGTGGCAAGCCTCCATCTCGCACACTGACTTGCACACAGAAGGGTTTCTGCAGTTTAATTCAACTTAAGGCAGAGTAGCATCCCAAGAAACCAAAAACAAAGTGATGGATCAGCTGCCCCACACTGCCCCAGGCTGCTCTGTGCTCAGTCACACTCAATGAGATTCTTACAATTAAGATCACAGGTTTCTAGTGCAAACACTCCAAAGCCAACCCTCCCGGCCCACTGCATTCAGTGGAGGGCACGTTAATGTTCATTAAACTCCAGGGTGCCATTCTTCTCATCCTAAGACTTTCAAAATAGGTCAGAAGGACCTCATCCCACAAGTCTGCTCTTCGCATTGACTATAAATAGACTCTTCTAGTGATCAACTCAGCTGAAGTTGGCACTTGCATGGCCAATTCTGACAACAGAGTTTATTTCTTCACGGCTAGAGATAAGACAGAGGATTTAAGAGAGACTTGTGCCCCACTGCACTGGCAGCTGGAGGTCAGGTGGGAAACCCCAGTGTATGTGAGCTGGGTATGAGCACCTGAATCAAGTACTAAACTGAAGTAGAACAAATCTTATTTCTTCTTTCCTTCTGTGAAAGGACAAAGAAATCTCAATGTCCAAATTACCACTCTGTTTTGTAGGAATCCATGGAATGGAATCATAGCATCATAAAATCATTTAGGTTGGAAAAGATCTTTAAGATCTTCAAATCCAACCATTAACCCCAGTGCTGCCAAGCTCACTGCTAAACCATGTTCCTAAGTGTCACACCTACATGTCTTTTAAATAGCCCCAGGGATGGTGATTCAACCACTTCCCTGGGCAGCCTGTTCCAATGCTGAATAACTCTTTCAGTGAAGAAATTTTTACTAATATCCAATCTTCCATGAGCAGCCAGTTTCTCAAGGAGATGCTCTGGGAAACTGTGTCAAAGGCTTTGCTACAGTCCAGGTAGGCACATCCACAGCATTTTCCTCATCCACCAAGCAGGTCACCTTGTCATAGGAGACCTTATCAGGCCAGTCAAGCAGGTCAGGTCAGTCAACCTGCCTTTCACAAATCCTTTCACAAACAAAGGCTGTCTGGGCCTGATGCCCTGGTTGTCCTGCCATGTGACAGCACTTAATATGACTTGCTCCATGAGCTTCCCTAGCACAAAGACCAGATGACAAGCCTGTAGTTCCCTAAAACATCCTTCCAACCATTGTGGATGGGCATCACATTTTTTTGCCTCCTGTCAACTGGAACCTTCCTGGTTAGGAACTGCTGATAGGGCTGCTGGTAGATGCTAAAAAAGGGCTCAGTGAGCACTTTCATCAGCTCCCTTAGAAACCTTGGGTGGATCCTATCCAGCCCCACAGGGTTAGATATGTAACAGTAACAAGAGAGTACTGACAACACTCCTTCCCCAAATCTCAGGGAATGCCCCATACAAATCGTGCATGCAGGACCTAGATGTTTGTCTCTCCCTTCCCTGCCCTCACAAGGACTGATGGGATGATGGTGCAAGATGCCCTAATGGCAGCTCCCAACAGTTCTATAACTGTTGCTGTTTGTATTTCCTGTAAAGTACAGATGCCATGCCATGTGCATGCACACTCTATGCAGCAAAGCAGCTAAACTGGCATTTTCAAAGTTGTCTAACTGAAATATTTTCAGTGAGGGAAGAAAATAAGGGTATGTTTTTCATTAAAGATCATAACAGTGTACAGCAAGACAGAGCAGGAAAACCAGCACAGTTAGGAGAGGCATCTATACCTACCAGGCTAGTAAAGTGCTTTGAATTCAACAGATGCTTGAAGCCATTGCCTGGGACACAGACAAGTTGCTTTTCTACCCAAAGTCCCTTTGAAAAACACTTCCTTCACCTTCCAGCTGGCATATTTAATTTTCAGTTTAAGACTCTGACCCAAAAGATCAAGGTGTCTCATGTCCAAGGAAATTTTTGAAATAGCTGGTAATGAGTTAATTCAGATCCTAGAAACATTTTAGACACAACACATAAGTATGAGGGGGTAGTCTGAAAAAGATATTAATTTAATAAAATTCTAATATTAAGATACCTTATAACAAATGGACACCTTTACTCATAACTTTTGTCTTTCTATTAATTTATAGAATGTTCTATTAGTCAGATATCCTTATTCCAGCAAGATAAGAAGGTAGAGATGCACAGCACCTTACATGTGAAGATTAGCTGGTTAATTAAAATGTTACTACCTGTGCCACTGCTTGTCCATCAAGTACTCTGCTTTATCAGCTCCATCTCCTTTTCACTAAAAGGCAGAGGATGAAGAAGCCACTATGCCTATCAATGATTTCAAAAGTATGCTTTGATCTTCTCAATAATAATACATATTAAACATCATCTCAAAGATATATCATATAAGGCAGCAAATAAAAATTTGCTATATAGATTCAGCTACTTAAAGGTCCTGGATGATTTTTTTTACTAACATGCTTGCCTTGGTTCACGATCTAGATAAAATTCATTATATGTCTGTTTTATTTTACATGGAGGTGAAGCTAACAGCTCAGAGAGCAGCTTTTAAAAACAATTTTAAAAAAGCACTTACAGTTCCACTGAAGATAGTCTGTTATTAGAAAAAAAGGCTACATCTCTCCACCTCTCTATTAACAGGGAACTTTACATCCCTCCTAGTTTATTGGCCATATATGCAAAAATTATATCATCGATGAAGTAAATGTTCATCTATTTCCCCTAGCTTTCATCCCAATTCTTTCTCATTGCCTGGCCTTGGGCAGTCATTTGCCTTTAGTCTTATTTTGCCCCTTATAAAAGAAGAGCATTGCCATCTACCTCAGAAGAGCTCACCCATCTACCTCATAAAGATGTTGTGTTGACTGACTGATAGCTACAAAGCACAAGGAATGTATTAAAATGCTAAGTGTTATTATTATACCTGACCATCACACAGTATTCCATAAATTATCCAATTGTCTGAAAATAATTCATTATTATTATTATTATTATTATTATTTGATCATGTTTAAGCTAGTGTGGCAGTTATGACACCTTCACAAGCCATCTTCATTTACTATCAAGCAAGGACACAATGAGGCAGGAGCTATGAAGCAGCTGACAAGAAAAGATCTCTTCTTCTGTTCTCAGAATATTAACAGTTTAGCCATAAGCTGAAAGTGCTGGCTAGCAGAATAAATACATCAGTGCAGATTTTGGAGTTTATCCTTTCTTAATGCTCTCTACATTAGATTATGCCTATTTCTGAAGTTCTTGGACCTTAGGTAAATTCTGTTTCCCTAGAGTGAGTGGCAGCATGAAATCTCAAAACGCTGTGCTATCGCCTATCCTTGTTTACCCTACAGACTCTATTACCTACTGCTGTCTCTGAAAATGCATTTCTATTATAAAAGTTCCAAGATCTTACTAAAGCATGCTGCCCTTCTAGAGCTATTGGAAATTACTTTGACATCACAAAATTTATATTCAGGACAGTATTCCCCCCCCTGCTTCCCAGAACACCTCCCAAAAGCCACATTATGCTGCAGAAGGGTTCAGAGGTTTTTGTGATTCATATACTCTGCCTCATGTCAGCCTTACACACTGCATAGGGTTTAAGGCTGTGCTTTAAGAGCAGTCTGTAAACTTTCTGCTGCCCCTTATAATTGTTCAAATATCCAGCTGCTGACAGACTCCAAAGCCAGCAAAACGTTATGCTGTATGAACTTCATTCGATATAACTAAAACTGCTTCTACTGACAGTGGGACAAGGGGTGCTCACTTTGACCAGATGCCCCTTCTTTACATAAAGTGAATATCAAAGTGATGAATTAAGGAAAACAACATGTTTTGAGTTTGCAAAGGGTGCTCATTCTTTTTTTCTCCATTTGAAAAATCCTGGCTGACAGAAGTACGTTTTCAAAGCTCATTCAGTTTCTCATTTTTTTTACTGCCTGCTTCTCACCAAAGCTGTAAAATAAAAGAATGAATCAGCAGTGTGTGTCCAATTAAGTCATGTTTACAAATAATTTCTCATTATCTGCTTAGAAATAATGATGATTTATGGTCATTCTGGGATGTACTGCAAGTTTGGAACTTTATATTTCAGACATAAAATCTATTCAGTAGTCCTGGTGCTTTTATTAAATTGTAGTCTCTCTCAGAGAGAGAACCTCATTCAGACCTCTCAAGGGACTTTGTATATGTCAATTTAATTTTAAAATCCTTTAAATATATTTAAATGTATGCATTTCTAAGCTCTTGTGGCCATAGTATATCTTAACTGGAAAACAAAAACAAACATAAGTGATTTGTGAGGTACTTATTTTTGCTGGGATGACAGAGAGGAGACAGAGAACCACCCAAAGCTTTAACAAGTCTTGCCCTCCTGAATCTCAGGACACAAGACAGACAAAGCCTGAATTACACCACACACTGGATATGTCAGGTTTAAATTAAGTCAGCAAGCAAACCTTCATCATCACCAAAGATATTTTAAGTATGTGTCCATTTGCTGAGCAGAAGGGGGAGGGAGGCGCCTCCCAGCACTGCTGTGATGGGAAAGTTGGGACTTCTTCCACAGAGTGCCCAAGCACGTACAATGGGCAAAGGACCAAGGAACTCATACAGCTAATTCACAGCTGAACAACTGCTCAGTGGGTTGCTCTGATATACTAGGGCTGTATGAAATTAGGAAATGTTGTTACTTCATGCAGTCTTGAATAGAAAGAAGCTTCCTGACACAGAGCAGACAT
The DNA here is from genome assembly GCA_013400275.1 of Rhadina sibilatrix. Classification (NCBI taxonomy): domain Eukaryota; kingdom Metazoa; phylum Chordata; class Aves; order Passeriformes; family Phylloscopidae; genus Rhadina; species Rhadina sibilatrix. The sequence continues at coordinate 1,630 of VWYO01020531.1, read as the reverse complement.
AAGCAAACATTGTAACAGGACTAATAGTGGATTTACAGGAGTGAAAAGACCTATTGAATATACACACACAAAAGCATAATTTAATGTGTAAAGTGTCTGTCTCTTGATGAATAGGTTGGAAATTCAATAGTAAAAAACATGCAAATGGCCATAAGATTTTTAAAGGGATAAAGTCTGAAAATAGTCTGGTTTTCATTCTAATAGAGTTACCATGATAGTTTTCCCATAAAGTCAAAGCTCGTTTATTGCTAATTGGGTTTGCCTGCAGAAAGCTTAGGCATTCAAACACTGTTTCCTTTCCTTTTATAATGTCTTGTTTTATAAAGTAGTCATTCTCATTCATGATCTCGTCTTTGATGAAGAAAATATATTTAGATTCCTGTGGGGGAAAAATAAAATACTGAAGGTAACAACTCTATTACTGTAATCAGTTTATGCCCACAGGTTAGGAACAAGGAAGGGAGAGAATTGTCATCTGAGAGAGAGGAAATTCCCTACATGTTTTTCAATGCCTATAGCCAGAGCTGGCTCCATAATTTGCATTATCATATCTGCATGGGAAATCACAACACATGCAACCCAACATTTATAATTTTCTTGTGTTCTCATGGCCACTGGCCCAAGCAGAAGAGGTGTAAGTGCTTGTTTCTAAATATAGACGATGAAAGCAATAAACACTAACACGAAATTATACATTAATTATTTTTAAATATATGTATCTAATGTTATCCCATTAATATTGTAGGGTTACATAAAACAAGAAGCAGATACTTACTGATGGTACAGAATGTTTTTCTGCTGCAAGGCTACTTAGCTTAAAATACTTTATGTACATTTACCAGCAAAACATCCCTTTTTTATCTTAAAAATCTTAGGTAACTTCCTTCCAACAGCAGGATGCTTGGCCTATAGAGTAGGAACAAGTTCATTGCCAGAATAATTTAAATTCTAATGGTTGTGTTTCTACTTTCACACAAAATTTGACTTTAAAATTCTTAGTGATAGCATGTGAATCAGTGACTAGGCTTTGTCTCAAACCTCATCTACATTGGGCAAACGTACCATGACAGCAACATGATATCTGCAAAGAAACACCATATCAGAGCTTCTTGTATGCCTATGAAATTAAATATAGGCATACAAGATGATAGTAAGGTAGGATGTTTAGCTTTTACTACTGTTTCTATTGCAGTTCTTTACCAAGACTGAAACTGCATTACTCTTAATTGTAAACACCCTTAGAAATAGGGAAAAACCTTTTACCAAATAAATAAACAAACAAACAAACAAACAAAACCCCACACCTGTATTTTTTAAAAACTGTGCTACATTCAGAGAAACAGCAGCAAAAACAATGCTATAATATCCTTGAAGAAAGATTTCCTACCCAGAAACTTATCTTCTACTAGTAAGTTCTGACAGGGATTTTCTCCTTCCTGGCTAACTTCTACCGCTGAGTATCAGCTTGCATTCATCAGCTGTGCAAGGACCTGGGATGGAGAATTAATGAAGGTTAAAATTATCTTGTTTGGGGGTTACCTGTGGTCATGCTCTGGATTTGCTGGATTCGGTTCACTGTAGGACTGTACAGCATAAGGAGGGTATGGGGCAGAACAAAGGAGCTGATTTC
>VWYO01020523.1:114701-129031 GCA_013400275.1 Rhadina sibilatrix | reverse complement strand
TCCGGTCTTCCTCCAGGAATGCAAAGGAAAACAGGATTCCTGGTGTTCCTGAGTCTCAGTTTTTATCTAGGTAGGAATGGTTGGCAGAGCACTGGGTGGAGCATCTCACAATGGGATGATGTAATTGTATCAGTCATGTGGTGAGCCTTAAGGGCCCATTAACAGAAGATACTCCCCAGGGAGGATGGGTCATGGAAGAGATAAGAAACACTGCCCCACCTGATTTTAACAGCTGGCCCATTATCAGTAGGCACCTGCCCCCTCCTCCCTGGAGTTACAAGAGATAAAGAGAAACATCTCCCCAACTGCTTTCAGCAGATGAAATAGAAAACACATCTTTTGGTTACATAACCCAAGACAGGTTATGCACTTGGGTGCACTATGCATTTGGGTGCTTTTAAGAGGGAGGCTACAAACTTCGCTTTCAGGATTTGAGGAAAACCAGTCTCAGGTATAAAAACCCTTGAAGCTCTCAGAAGAGCCTTTCAGCACAGCAAGTTGGGAGAATATTCCCATTCTCATCAAACAGTAGCACAAGAGATCCAAAGCCAATTTCCCTACAGATGCTTTTGTCTTCTCTCAGGAACGCTAGTACTTCAGGCTAGGATTTTGAAGTTAGAGTTTTTGAAAGGGCTTTTCTCTCACCTATAAGTTAAAAAAGGCACAACACTGAAAGATTTACTGACTAGGGGGCTGCTCAGTTTTTATCTTGGTTTGTCTCAAATGGAATTAAAACCTCTTGGAGTCAGTCTTGGGTTTTTGGTTTTTTTTTCTACCCAAATACAAGACAGCCCCTATTCTGGGTACATATTAGAGCATCAAGGATAGAATAGTTAGATTTAAAACAAACAAACAAAACAAAACAAAAAAAAACCTATTAAACCCTGAAAAACAGAGAGGAGGAGCCCATCAGTGAGGAAAGCCAGCTTCAAAGTCCTGTTCTGGTGAAGCCTGCCTATCCAAGGGCTACTTTCAAGTCCCTCCATTAAATCTGTTTCACTTAATGAGAAATTTGCTCCAAATTAGGATTTGGAGTGAACCTTCATGCATCCATGCTGCATCTGCCTTGCAGTCCAAGTCAGGATCCAAACCATGTGTTAACCTGTTGGTCTGAAAATGTCTCAGGTCTGTTTCTCAGGGCATTAAAGCATTGATGAAATTCTTTTAGTAGGCCAACATGATGAATTTGTATATTTTTAGAAAGCAAAATAGGGGCCTGCAACTCTAATACAGCAAGTAGCTCACCTAAAATAACTGCTGGAGACAGCATTTAAAATATTAGCAATTACTTGATCTTTGCTTGTTAGACAATATGTGCTAGCAATAAATGGAGGCAGGGAGGGAGGCTTCAAACATTACAAGGAAAGAAATTTGCAGTTCAAAAGGGATTTTTCTAAGACATTAATGATAATTTCCCCACAGAAATCATAGATGAAACACCCACTGAATGGTGTTTCAAGCATTCAAGCCAGCAGCAAATGGCTTATTGATGGCTTCTCTTTACTTTGAGATCTGAAAAAATGACAGCACACTGCAGCAAAACCTGACTCAGTGTTTGGCTATGAGTACTATGAACAAGAAGGAGTTTTATTGAACAGTTAAGAGAAATTGCTGCTCCAAATGACGCAGGAGTTGCTGAGCAGTCTGAACCCCATTCTATTTCATAACCAAAACTATGGCCAAATGCAATAATACAATTAATAATATAATAATCCTACAAGTGTCTAGAAAAGGGGTCTGGAAAAGGTCTCTCCCCAGGCCCCAGAACTCTCAGATACTTTAGGTACTGAGGCAAAGGTTAGTGACAAAATTGTATCCTGTTTTATAAGGGTGTTCTGTCAACATTTTTGGGAAATAACTTGGGCAAAAGCAGAAGAGAGAATCTCTCCAAGATTCTTTTGAAAGATCAACTCCTCTCTTCTCCTATGAGACCCCCAAACAACGCAGATCTGTCTGTCACAGCTGCAGGGCATTTAATCTCCACTTTACCACAGCAGCATGAACATACTCTCCTCCTAGATCTGAAAGCCAGATGCGGTTCTTCTTGGCCCTTCCGTGTGCTCTTATACTAGTATTTGTGGGAGGGAGGGAGGTGCCCCATAGAAATTTCTAAACAGACAGACTTGGATTCTGAGTTTCAGCAGTGCCACTGGACTCTCCATGACCATCTTGATGCGAAAGTGTCAGAAAAGGCCTGGAGAGAGTCTGATTACATCAGATCAGTCCGTGGTCTTGTCTGTAAAAATCTCGATTCCCAGTAGATGGCACCACCCGTTTCACTGATGTTTTCCGTCTGGTTCGTGCAACAGACTCTTGAGCCTGCAGAGCGAGGGTTTGGTGGTCTCAGAAACCAGCGTGAGAGCACAGCACACCCTTGTCAACACAGGGACAACACACTGTTGAAAGAATGAAGATGCAGCAGCTTTGAAATCAGGACAGCCATGAAGAAGATAACAGCGTGCAATAGATGCTGTGCTCCGTGTACCACAGGGACCACTGCATGGGCAGGGCTCTGTCCTATGCCCCTTAAACCCACTGCTTTTCAGATCTGCTCCTTGCCTGGGGGAACCGTGGGCTGCATTGCCCCTGCCTTTGAGGGGATGAGATTACAGCCCCAGGCAGCACAAGACATCATCTCTCTTGTAAGGTGGTAGAGAAAAGAGCTATGCCAGCATTTGCAGCCCTATTTCTCACTTCCTGGAACACCAGGGCACATTCTCCAGTGCTGACATCTCTAGTCTTCCCTGAGAAGGTTTTGAGTTAATAGACACACACATAAAAACTGTAATGGTTATTTTCCATGAGGATTTAGAAGTTCAGCATAGTTATTGGATCAATTTATTAAAGAGATTTATAGTTGTCTAAACATACAGCAGGCTGAGAAAGATTTTTTTTCCTCTCAGAGAATAAATTATTTATTGCTAATTAATTATTGGGGAATGGGAACGTGCATTACTGTTTAAGCAGAGAAAAGACAGGCTAAGGATAGCAGGAAGGCTGATACTGTAGGGGTGTGGTGTCCCAGGGGACTAGGGCACCATTTTCAGCTCAGACATACTTGTGAACCTGGGCAATGCACACAGCCTCTCTGAGGCTTCTGTCAGTGCCATTTTACACCACAGGGGTCAGAGGTGGAGGTACATGGCATGTCACAGCCTGTCTGTGCATGAGCTGATTCCCATATGCTGTTTCTAGTGCCTCCCAAGCAATTCCGACAGCCTGGCCTCAACTTCCCTTTCCCTTAAGTAGGCCTAAAATTGTGAATGGCTGGAGGCCATCTCTTTAGCAGTACTGGGCAAAGTAAGTATACATTGGCTCTTCTCTTGACACAAAATCCAGGTTAGCGTCTCTGTCCCCCTACTTAAAATGCCCCTCGGGATTATTTTTTAAGAGACTAAAAAGCTCCCTTCATCAGCCAGTTTGATCTATGAAGGGGAAAATCTGCTTGTAACTGCTCAGAAGTGGAAATTTGTCACCAAAGTATGATGTGGCATGGCGGGCAAGAAGGCAAGAAGGAGGTGTTAATCGGAGTGGAAGCAGGAATGACAGAAACGGAAGGACTTCATGAAGGGTGTGAAATTTCCCTCTGTGATGACATAATCAACAGCCTCAGCACTGTCATGTAGCCATCCTAGAATGGAATTCAAGAGGAGCCCAAGCTCAGGGAACACCTTAGGACAGCAGAACTGTTCTGGGGAATAGACTCACAGCTGGGCTGAGGTGTCCCATGCATCCAGTCTTGGGATCAATGCTGCTGCAAGCATATATAAGAAGTGTACTTGTGATGCAACTTTGCAGACCCTGTGTAGAACCTCTTGTTGCTAAAGGACTCTGCTCAGGGTACTGTTCATTAAGCTTTTCTTTTATATTTGAACAAAAGTGTGTGTTTAATTTAGCTCAAAATGTACCTTAAAAATCCCCCATCATCTACGATGCCGATTCCTTTTCCAATGAGTTATGTGATCCTGGCTTATCAGAAATAAAAGTCAGCAAGACAAACATGCAGAACACACATTTTATGACCAACAAGTTACCTTTATTAACTGGAAAGAACTTGTGCCTCATTTGGCTGTGGGCAGAACAACTGATAACTTCTGTAAGTACAGAAGAGTATCTTGTCAAGTCCAGATCTTGTATGACTTTCTTGAACCTGGAAACTTCAAAGCCTCTCTTAGGGACCTCTAACAGGAGAACATGACTGTCACATGACATGAATTAATTCCCTTTCTCACCTCTGGTGATCACAAGACCTCCAAGCACATGGCCAAGAGTGGTGAATGGGCAGCAGAGGCAGCATGATTGCTCTATTTTATTGCTGTAAAAAACCCAGAAGGGTTTCATACAGCAATAGCATTTTTTCTTAGAGGCTAGAATATAGCTGATTTATTTAAAGAACTGTGTAATCTCATTTTAAAGCCCATGTGAGTTGATGAGTCCCAAACCTGCTCTGCTGTACTATTCAATTACCCTCACAGCCAGATGCCTGCTGAGACCAGTGCCTGCTTCCTGTCTGCTGAGGAAAGGATCCTGACTGGAGGAAGACTTCTGGCAGAAATGTAATTTTCAGAAAACAAGTCAATAACATACTTTTTGAAAAAGAACCTAACTTCATTTGTATCTTTTTTGCTGAAGTCCTTAGAGCAGTGATTGGGCTCCCCCCACCCTTTGTTTCTAATGGTGGAAGCTATATTTGTATCAACAGTTCACATTTGGGTTTACTGAATATTTGCAGATGTCTCTGTTTCACTCAGAATCCTTCTTATGGATGCAGCAGTTAATTCTCTATTTTCCAGCTTGTGTGGAGACAGATAAATATTTGCTGGAGCTGAGACTGCAATTTATGCAGTGCTGGCTTCACAGAAAGTAAGACTGCTGTGCTTTTCCCCATGCCTTCTCCTGGTCCAGAAACAGTGCTTGTACTCAGTCCTTGTACTTTTAGGTTTGGATTTATGTTCACTCAGGGACTGGTGTCTTTTCCATTTACAGCAGCTGGTGCCAATCCCCATGGTTACTCATATGTTTTTTCAGATGTTCTTCCTTCAACTGGCAAGGCAGACTCCTTTGTACAGGAGACATTGTTACTCTCTAGTGGAAACCCACCCATCACATCTAGATGCCAACTGAGCATCAAAATTTTTACTTGGATGAGCAGTGATAGGCCTGAATCTAGATCTCTGCTCGAGGAACAGTCAGTCCCCAGATCCTATTTGATCTTAGGGTACATTCTATAAACAGGATAGCTCTTACTGACTCAGCTCTGATAAGAAAAAAATGAGAGGCAAGAGGGTGGTAAGAACCTTTTGGTAAAAGCTGGGCATGAAATTACATTGTTCCCAGCATCATCTGTCTTCTAAGCTTATATATCCTCTCTGCAGCTGCTAGCAGAACCAGAGTTTTCCCAGAACTATGGGTCTCAAGAGGCAGATGTAACCCCTTCCACATTATGGGAGGCATGCAATGGCCTGTAATTTCCATCTTAATGCACATCTGCCCCTTTGTGTCACAGCTGTCGCAGACCAATATTCACTAGCCATGCTCCATTTGGGGTGATCTGTCCTTATGTGTCCAGGAAGCCTGTATTGCAATACCTAACCAAGGGCTGTCTAAAAAGTCAACAGTGAACAGCCCTGTGGAATCTGCTGAAGTTCATTTGTTGCATGCTAGTTTCAACAAGCATTGCCATTTTTTTGCTCCTCAGCTTATCCCTTGCTTTGTTAAGATTATGACACTACTTATGGGCTTCATACAAACACTGGTTCTTTCCTTCCTCCTTTAAATCTTCCTACAAGACCTTTTCCCTTCTGCATCTATGGTCATGTTCTGCTGGATGACAGTGAGGGTCTTTTCATGTCCGTAGACTACTATACACTTGCACCTCTCCTTCTGGCTGCACAGTACTCACATGCTATCACTTCTACCCTTCCTAATTTTTAAACCCTCATAGAGTTCTGGACTTGGGCTTGCTGTGGCCCCATCCCCACCAGGCAAAGCCTTTCCTTCTCTGTAACTCCAGCAGGTCTAAGTGGCCAAACCTGCTATTGCTAGCGCAGGAGAGAGGAAAATTCAGGATAGCCAATGGTCTTGTAACCCTTGAAGTACAGCCACAAGTACAGAGGGACTGGGCTTCCTGGAAAAAGGAAAACTAGTTTGATGCTCCTTTCAGTTATACAAACTTCATAAGGATATATCTCCACTGAGTTGAGCTGTGAATTGTCTGAAGTGAGAGAAATAAGAGCCTTATCCATGCCCATGACTCCATCTCTCCAAAGATCAATTATGCTGTGCCACAAGCCTCCTGTCTCCTGTTTCTGCTTGTAGGGTATGCACCAGATAACATGACAGAGTCATCCCTTTGATTCCTTTGGATTATGTTTGATAACCTTCTCAGAAGATGAGGAAATTACTTGTACTCTGGAGGACAGGTCAAAGCAGAGAACGTATGAAACTCGGCTTCAGAAAGAAGAAGTCACTTCTAATGTTCTAATTATTGGTTCTAGCATTTAACAGGCCTTCTGTTTTGTGATAAGGATGCAGAAGGGAGGACAAGGTTAATTCTTTCCAAAAAATTGCAGCAGTAAAATATGTAAGGAAGGGGGAAATGAAAGAAGAAAAACTATCAAAAGGGTTCAGTTTTGAGATGGGACAGGAAGCAGTAAAATTGCAACAAAGAAAAACAAACCCTTTGCATTAAAAAAAATAGGAAAAAAAAAAATCAGTCAAAATTGAAGCTCCCTTACTCATCAGTTGATAGCAAAGCCCTCTTAACATTGTTTCTTGCAGGGGTAAGTTTCTAGCAAAGGAAAGTCCAGCACCAACAAAAAAGAAAAAGAAGGAACATATGGAAATATGGAAAAATATTCTGTCAAGGAGTCTGCTGTCTAAAAGCACAGGATCAGTACAGGATTTTTATCTGTATTTTGCAGACAAGAAACTGAAGCATTGAGGAACTATGTGGTTGGACCAAGATGATGCAGGGGAAACATCTATAGTCATGAAATAAATAATTCAAATTTTGGCTCAAAATGCCATTTTGAGATAAGTAGAAGGTTTGAGAATTGTGGAGCTATGCCAGTGGAAACCATGAGAATAACTGCAAAAATCCAGCCTACAACATGTGTCCTTACGCTATTTTCAGCTAATGCAGATGTTAAGATCTCATTTTTTTTGATGTTAAGATAGTGCAGGCTTATAGTGACACTTCCTTTCTCTGGAGAGGCTTTGAAATTACTGAGCCATCTGTCTGCTGCCATCTGTTGTTGCTTTGGAAATGAATTTGTTAGGTCAGTTGGAAACAGGTTTCAAATAAACCACTGTTCTGAAAGGTAATGCACAATTGCTGTTGGTGGTGTCACCCTTCCATCACTGTCCATCCGCCTCCCAGGAACTCCCAGCTGGAGCCTGTTTCTTCTGTGGGGAAAGCACTCTCCTTCTCCATCAGAACCACTGCTGCTTATGCACATCTTCTCCTTGTGGTGGGGTTGCTTGGCCCGTGGGTGTGCTTTGCACCCCCCACACACACATTTCCATATGGCCACCCCACCATCTGCACAGAGATGACACATGAGCGCATCCACACTCCAAACCTGCGTGCAAAGGCCAGGCTGTCCCTCAGAGGACAGGCAGATATACTTCCATATACTGGAGTATAGGGAAGTCTGGAGGACTAGAGTCTCCCTAGCTGAGGGAGATCAGAAAGGCAAATTGGAAAGCCAGAGATGGCACAGGACCTGTCTTTTTTCCAGTGTATACAGCCATGTACTTGGAGCTCAGTTACACTGTTAGCTCTGCTCATGAGGATGCTCTCAGAGATTCAGCCTGTGTGAAATAGTTTTGGGTGCATTATACCTCTATTTATCAATGTAAATAAGAAACAGTATATTTAGATAACCTGGTGGTCACAGAGGATGTAAAAATCTCCTTGGGAAAATGTGTAGGCTGTAATAGGTTCCCTCAAGCCTTCACTGTCTCAGACCTCTGATAGCAGCAGTCATGCTACCTCAGGTACTACACGAATATAAGCCTGAAGCCAAGCTCTGCATACTCTTGCTGTGTAAAACTGCCTTTATTATTCAAATTCCCTTGCTGTTGAGAGGCAGGATCAATTTGTGATCACAACATAAGAAACATAGAATCATATGTGAGCTAAGCCTTGAGATACATGCCCCTTTATTGTATTTGTAAGACCATACTGAATGTTTCTTCAGTATATACAGACTTTTCAAGAGTGATCTGTCCCATAGCTATTGTAGCTCTTTTCATATGGTGGTTAGATTCACAAAAAATGGGTGGCACAAAGTGAAACTTCTGTATTTCTTCTGGGCACAGAACAGACTACTCACAGAAAGTCTGAATTTGAAAGTAGCTTTAGGTAAGCTCATAAACAAACAACAGCTGGTAAACAGCCACTTCTTGGAAAATGGGTAACTGCTGGTCCTTTCTTGTCTGTTGTATTGCTTCCCTGTTCTGCAGCAAAAGTCCAATGCACTTGGCCTCTGCTACTCCAACAATTCAGGAAGAGAAAGAGGAGCTGAGCCATTCCAGAAGACACTGAGTATTTATAAAGCAAAAATGGGAACACTATCAAGTTGAAGTCATTTCATGATATAAACATTCTCTGTGCCAGTGCTTCATCTTTTTCTCTCCACTTGCAGCAAGGAGACAGGAATCTTCGCTCTATAGCCTTTGCCTGGATGCAGGATCTGTGTGTAAAGGATGGTGGGGCTGATCAATGTGGGGACATACTACTGTTTTGCACAGAAATCAAGTCCTAGGCACAATCCCACCATCCCACAAATGCACATCAGCTATCATAGGTGATAATTTAAAAATTATTAATTGAGTATTTCCTGCAAGGGTTAACAGAATTGCAGACAGTTCCTAATGAATAATGTGAGCAGAGTATTTTCTGGAAGGAAGTACTACCTGATCTGCAGCCTGCTTCCCCAACACTGGCAGGCAAGATTCCCAGGGGAGAGTCACTTTTCTACAGGAAAGCCTGGAAAGAAGACATCGTCTTTAACGAAGAACTTGAACAACTTAAAACAGCAGTTCTATGCCTTTATTTACCATAATAGATCAAAATTCTTCACTTCCCTTCCCCAAGTGCACACCAAATACATGAGCTCCTTGTGAGAAGAGCAGGAATAGGACTTAGCAGTAAGTAATGGACAAAGACAGTGCTTGGCCAGGATCCCACTCATAGTGGAAATCTAGTGCAGCAAAAAGTGCCCAGGTATCTTTCAGGTCAGATTTTAATTCTCCCCAGTCCTCTTTGCTTGTTGGTTTATACCCTCTGCTCTGTAGGGTGGCCCCTAAAGCTTCCATACCTGCATAGTGTGCTCTTTTCAAGAATTATATGCATATTTGACTCAATGCTGAAGAGCCAGAGGTTACTATGCCCCCTCATTGTGTGACCTTGAAGCTTTTGGTAAAGAAAACTTATTTTATTTCTGAAAGAGTAGATAGGCTAATTCTAAAATGTTTTGCTAGGTAGAAGTTATGCTTATGCTGCTGTTACCCAGAAGACACTGAGTATTTATAAAGCAAAAATGGGAACACTATCAAGTTGAAGCCATTTCATGATATAAACAAAGAGCTCACTTTAGTATACTGATGAGGCTTTGTGAGAGTGAGTGCAACAGCATCAGTTTTATGCTCACTGCCAACACAGCTGAGCACCTCTTTGCCTCAAACTTTATTACCCGTCTTTCAAAGCAAAATAATCTCCTCCCCCTGCGGAACATCCATGCTCTGAGTTGCCCTGTATCCTCTGTGACTTGCCATGCCTCCTTCTTTGAACACGCATGACTTAGTTGCTTCCCTTTCTTACTGGCTTAATTTGCTATTGACACTACACACCAATAGTCCTTGATGCTTTGCCACTTCCAAACCACTGCTCTGCCTTGCTAAGTATCACTGAATGCCCTTCTTTTTCTTGGGTCTTTTGTTTATATTCCTCCCCTGAGATATGTCTTTAAAGCATCTTCTTTACAAGCCATTCTGACTGTGGAAAATCCGTCTTCCAGAGAAAGGCTTAAGAAGCCCTTGCCGTTTAGCTTACACAGGAGAAGACAGAGTGACTCAGTTGCAGTCACAGGCAACATACCTAGGGACCAGACTCCTGGATCCGAGGTCTTGTCAATCCAACCTACCCCCTACAAAGCCTCTCCCACGCCCAAACTACAAACCACAAGTTCTCACAGCCTCCCTTCCCCCAGGCCCCCTCAGTAATTTTGAACATGAATTCAGGAAAAATACATAGATTTTGTGGCAAGGCATTGAAATGATGCCTCTCTCAACTACAAAAGACTGTTTCAAGGATTCTAAGGCAATGCTGAGTTCAGAATTTCAGAGTTGCACCCAGTGAGGCAGAAGGGGAAGGCTTCCTGTGGGATTTTCAAGATCCACTTTTGTGGTCTGAGCTGCACAACCCCAAGAGACAAAAAGATCAGTCCAATAGTGGCTTGATTAATGTCATATCTGCACTTCAATGACATTTGTTACCCTGGCTATGGATACTAAACATCACAAAGTCCTTTGTCCTTGCACTTAGAGCTTTGTATTTTGAACCTACCTTTCTACCATAGTTCAGGGCAGCTCTTGTTCTCAACACAGGCTGGGGCTGAACAGATCAAGAGCAGCCCTGTGAGAAGGCCTTGGGGCTGCTGGTGGGTGAGAGGCTGGACATGACCCAGCCAGAAAGCCAAACGTGTCCTGAGCTGCATCCAGACCAGTGTGGGCAGCAGGGGAGGGAGGGGATTCTGCTCCTCTGCTCTGCTCTGATGAGATCCCACCTGGAACCCTGCATCCAGCCCTGGGGTCCCAGCACAGAAAGGATATCATGATGCCACCAGGCTGATTAGAGGGATGGAGCACCTCTCCTATGAGGAAAGGCTGAGAGAATTTGTTTGCCCTGGAGAAGAGAAGGATTTGGGGTGATCTAATTGCAGCCATCCAGTACATGAAGGGTGCCTGCTAGAAAGATGGAGCGGGACAAAGGGGAATGTCTTCAAACTGAGAGATAGTAGGTTTAGATTAGCTATTAGGAGGAAATTCTTTCCTGTGGGAATAGTGAGGCACAGGAACAGGTTGCCCAGAGAAGTTACGGATGCCCCATCCCTGGAAGTGTGTAAGGCCTGGATAAGGCTCTGAGCAATGTGGTATATTGAAAGCTGTTGCTGTATCCATGGAAGAGGGGTTGGAAGTAGGCAATCTTTAACATCCCTTCCAAACCAGACCATTCTATGATTCTGTGATTCAGACAGTAAAGCAAAAAGGCTTTTTTTCATCGACTAGGTGGTAACTAAAGGGTCCCTCACACAAATGTGATTGAAGCTGACTGGCAGCATCAGTAAGGCATGCACAAGTATCCCAGCTCTCAAACAGTTATCCATCTGCACTGACACACTTCAGGAGGAATTTCAACTGAGACACACTTAACTTCAGTTTTTTCTATTCCTCAATTTGCAATGTCAATTGAAAGCCAGAGATGACAGAAATGTTTGCCTGAACAGCTCAGACGTATAATTGGATATGAAATGAGAAATTGTCTTGATGTAAAAGAATATCTCAGCTGCATGCCCTCATATACTTACTGTGATTTCACCTTCTCCCCAGATCACTTTATCATTACCTTTTATGGCAGAGCTGAATCAGAGCTCCATTTTCTTTATTGTGTTTGGGCACTGATTGCTTTGATCATATTGAAGTGCGGTATTCCACTAATGATCGCTAAGCCCACCTTTGATGTTGGTTGTGAAAGTGCGGCTTTGCCCATGGAGAGAATATAAATGCTTTTGTTTTCTGATTATTGTCTGTCATGTTCAGAGACAACAACAGCAAGACAGGGGAAGAAAGTGTGAATCCTTAATGGAATGAAAAATTCACTGCTGCCTTGCTCCCTGCATCAACTGTCAGGCAGTTTCTGCAGAGATGGGCTGAATGCTTGGCTCCATGCTGAATTATGTGGGAAAAGCTGAACCAAGCTACATGCAATTATTGCCCCTGGGGAGCAGGGCCAGTACACTGGTGTGTAGGACCCTGGGGTGCTGATGGATGGGAAAAGAGTCAGGAGCTATGGGTCTCCCCGACTGCTTCCTATCACAACTGTGCAGTGCCTGGCCAACGTCCAGCCCTCTGAATTTTCTGTTTTGCTGTAATCTGTCTTGGCATTTACACTATGCTTAGCTAGCCCCATTGTATCCAACTGCTTTACAATACAAGAAAGTCCATTCCATGACAAGATCTGTTAACACTGAAAATGCCATTGTTACAAGAGTACACTTGGCTTCCATGTACTTAATCCTGATAGATGAATCTCCAGAAGGGATAGCAGTACTATCATCAGGTCCTACAGAACCAGCAAAGTCTATGCACTGTGAATGGCTGTCCACTGTGGCTCTTTCGTTTGGTTACTAGCCCAACAGTTTACTGATTGCATTTACAACAGCTGCTGTCTGGCCTGAATCTCTGTTTCTTCCATGCCCTATAGTCCTGGAGTCTTTGTAGCTTAGCACCAAATGGCTACAAGGAGAAATGATGACTTGGATGGTGACTGACACTTGGTGACTGACAATTCATGTTCTGTGCATCATGGTTGAGCCATTCCAACAGTCCTAGACAGCCAAAAAAGCTCAACAGCTCACCAAACCCTGAAGACACACGTTTATGAAATAAGAGCTCAACCTGCTATTTGGACCAGGAGCCTGCTCCAACATCTTGTTGCAGCAGATGAAACTACTTACTTTGACAGGATCATTTAAACAGTTGCATCCATTTCTGTCAGGTCTCTCAAGTTAACTGAGATGCAGACTATTCCTGCCACTACCCAGCTGTTGCTTGCATTGGAGGAAGGATGTTTGTTGTAGAATCCAACGCAGTCAGAACACAGCAGTCAGTCTCCTTAGAGAAAGCAGAGTCTTGTCACATGAAAGTGCAGTGAAGCAACAGTAACAACAAGTGAGGGATCTAGTCTGCCTGACAGCTCCCTTACACGCTGCAGTAAACTCTTTCTACACTTTTAAAGGTGCTTCACCTCATTTAGTCATTTCATTTTTCTGAGTCCTGTCATATAGATTTGCCATCTTAAATAACTTATTTCAAAGCCATCTTGATGATGGGCAGTACTGGTATTCCCATATACCTATAAATATTTAACACTAGGAAATTGTAACTTTTTGCTAAAGATAACTTTTGACAGACATTGGCAATCTAGGGGTTCTTTTCTGTCTATTTTCAGGACAGTAGTATTGCTTCATGAATGTATTTATAGCATGAAATACCAAGAGTGGTTTCTCTGCTGTCCCCTACTTGGTTTGACATTCAGCACGTACTGCGAAGCAATATATACATGTCCGGTGTGCTCATAATACAGCAGTCTGAGCCTTTCAGGTAGAACTTTTCCAAAACATAATTGTAACATAGTTATCAAAGGGTAAACATTTCCAGAAGAGAAATGCTGATTTCAGTGAAACTAAATCATCCCAAATCAAAGTCCAGCTTGAATTGGAAGGGATCTCTGGAGAGCATCCAGTCCAACACCACTGCTCTAGCTGACCATCAGGAGCCACTTGCCCAGGACAATGTCTAGACAGCTTTTGAATACCTGCAAGGAGAGAAACTTTACCACCTATCTGAGCAACCTGTGCAGTGCTTGGTCACCCTCACAGTGGAAAAGAGTTTCCTGATGTTCAGAAGGAACCTCCCATGTTTCAGTGTTGTCTCTTGTCCTGTCACTGCGCACCACAGCAAAGTGGCTGAATATTTCTGTGTGTATGTTTTTGTTGGTGTCAGCAATGCAATGTGAGAGCTTGGCATGAAGAGAAGTACAAGATATGCAAGGACTCTGAAGTTGGGAATTAATCTGCAAAACAACCATTTTGTGCATGAAACTAGTGACAAAAAAAAAAAGTGGAGGCAGCTTGTCATAAGAGACAGGTATGAGAGGCATGGCCTTGAGGCAGGAAAGAAAAGAGCTCCAAATAACAGGGACAACTCACCACCTTTGTGGCGCGGAGAGTGAATTTTCACAGAATCATAGAATGGTAGACATAGATCTTGGTAGACACCTTAAAGATCATCTCGTTTCAACCTCCTCCACCATGGGCAGGAACATCCTCCACTAGACCAGGTTGCTCAAAGCCCCTTACAATCTGGCCTCTGACAGAATTCTGAGAGGTATGGGACATCCACATCTTCTCAGTGACTCTCTATAATATCAGTCATGTCAACAAAGTTGAAAGTTCATGGATGCTCTAGAAAAGTTACCCATTGCATGGAAAAGACTGGGATGTGAAAAATATTTTATCATCAAAGCTGAGTAGTGTAGCTTT
>VWYO01020523.1:97313-108219 GCA_013400275.1 Rhadina sibilatrix | reverse complement strand
TTCTTTTTTTTTTTTTTACTGAATCTTAGCCACGCTGTGTAGCTCTCATACATTTGTATACCTGTGCAGTGGAGATTTAGGTGGTTGTCTTCAAGCAAACAGAGAGGGACATATGACAGCTCAGGCTAAGAGTAAGATAGAACATGCAGGAAAAATTAATGAGCTGGCCTTGACCCATAATGCATTCAAAGCACAGCTGGAAGGCAAAGATGATTCACATGCTGTCATCTACCAAACAGAGTCCAGGATCAGGTAGAGATCGGCCAAGGTGAGTACTTAATACTCGGAGTCTCGTTTCAGCCTTACCAGCATGAATGAACCTTTCTCCTGGGCAGCTGCTCACCCTGTCTGAAAAAGAATCAGAAGTCAGGCACAGGATTTTCTTAATTGTTTCCTCTGTTCACTGAGAGTGAATGCAATATCATAGATACCAGGAAGTTCTTGGTTACCTTCACTGAGATGAAACTTCCTTCTCATTGCTTTTTAGCTGGAAATGATAAAAGGCAGTCAAACAACTGCTGAAGGAGTTGCACATGTGCCAGATGCAGCCTTTGGTGCACAGGTCGTGCATTCAGGACTCTAACACTCAGATCAGTCTGCAGAAGAAAGTGTGCAGTACACTGAGAACAAAGATGAGGGAAGAAGGGAGAAGCAGTCTGAGCAAAACCATAAGTGGTCGCAATGCTGAGCAAAAGTCCACTAAGCGGGGGGAGAAAAGCAAAATTCCAACTCAGCAAGAAGGAAGGTTCCCAAAACATTGATGGAGGGATGTAAACTTGAGACTTTGTATCTTTCACTCTGCAGACACTGTCAGCAAAACTTTGGAATATGGGGGCCTGTATTATCCTTGACTGTCTTGAGTGGTGGGTTCTCAAAGGGTGGATGCCATTCATTTTTTTTTCCATTATTATATTATTATGCATTTTGTTCCATGTCATAACAGAAGAATAGGACATCAAATTTTCAACTTGTATAATTGCTTAGCGTATATTTCTGCAGAAATGAAGCCAAACAGTTTCACCTAGACAGATGTTTTATCAATTAATGTATAACATGTGCTTCATTAGAGAATATTTTAAGAGAAAACATATGCTCTTTCGAAATTGTTTTCTGTTGTTATGGGAACTACAACTGCTCACTTGACCTCACAGAGAAAAAAAAAGGGCAATTAGTCTGTCTCAGTGCTAATCACAAAATAGGCTTATTTTTTCTGTTATCATGCTGCAACACAAAGTCAGCTTCAGAATAGTCAAATACTGTTATCATAGGTTACCAGTTTCCCCATAGTCTCTGCTCTGTCACATTAATGTTCACTAGATGAGGCATAGTATTTCACAAGCAATTAAAAATATCTTTCACAAAGAAAGAACTATCATCTGGGGATGAAATAGCAGGTCACACATGCAGTTGGAGCACCCATCCATGCTTTTAAAATTCAATCTTCATGAAGAAAGCCATCAACATCTTTTCATTAAAAAATGGGATTTTCAGAGGATTTTCAGAAGAGCTCAGTATGGGCCTAATTCTCCTGCTACTGATCCCAAGGGTAAAACACTCAGTGATTGCAGTGGCAGGAGGGTAAAGCAATTTCCTGTGCTTTTGAAATCCCACTTGCTGATACTGTCTCAGGGGAAAAATTGCAGACTCAAGGGATAAAAGTCTTTATTCGTTAGCAGTGAAACAGCACAGGCTCTAGCAATGCAAGGATCCTCCGGCTGCTTCCTCAGGGAGACAGCCCAACCCAGACCTGGAACATCCATGTGTCAGAGCAGAGCTTCTCCTCTGTCCTGTCCCAGTTGTCTATGGCTGACTATAGTCCCTTCTGCTGAGAGTTTCCCACAGAGTGAAGATCAGATTTTTCCATGCCAAAACAGATACAGGAACACAAATACCCCATGAATCTGTAGTGAAGTTTAAAACACATCTGTAGTATATTTGAAGTATTAAGGTAACTAACTTTTCAGGGTGACAGTGCTGTTACATAGTGAAGAAGAATCTAGAAGTAAAGAGGTAGAAACCTTCATAATGGACTGTGTTGCTATCTGGAAATATAAACTACCCTGCTTTTGGCAGAAACATGATTTTCTTCCACAGCTTTGCTAGTGTAGAGGCACATGTATCTCAGCTTGATGCTGTTAAAGATCACAACAACACAGACTCCAACTTCAGAAGGCTGACAATGACTCCATTTATTTCTGGTAATTTCTTCCCTTTTATACTGTTCTACAGAGAATGACCCAATATGGAAGAAAGACAAACTTCTTTAATCACATTGGTCAGGCCAGAGGGACATCAAGAAGTCCCTCCTGGGGAAAGAACATAAACAAAGGTTGCAGTTAGAAAAACATGTCTCTTGTTGACAGAAAACTCTCTGGGAAAAGAATTTCAGAAAACAAAAACATCTCAGGCACGAACCAGGGCTACATCAGCTGGCTAGGTAATATAATGTACGTGAAAGTGCTGCACTGTTCTTTGCTGGACAGGGCAAAGGCCTTTACAAGTCTGTGGATAACCACAGACTTGTAAAGGAATTCTGAGGTAGGAGGGAAATCACTGAATAGGTCGGAGGTACCTGAAAAACTCCACAAAGCACAGTAGTGAATATATGCACAAGCTGGCCATAGGACATGGAGAAGGGGCTATGGTGGCAGCCACAGAGATGGAAACATGAGACTGTCAATAGTACTCTCACACTCTGTAGCAGAAGGCACTGATATTTGGAAAGCTCTTGCAAGAGGAAGAACAGATTGCAGATGAGTTCAGACCTTTGAAACCCACAGTCAATCCAGACCAACACTGGGTCAACCACAGCAGTAAGCGCTCTTCACAGAAAAATCTGTGCAGGGCAGCCATCCCAACAGAAAACTTCTGGTCTACAGAACCAAGGCTAGGCCTAAGCTGTTCTAGGTGCACCTCTGCTGACACAGAGCAGTAAAGACAGGAGTTACCCAATATGTTCTTCACCCACATGGAAGTTTTATTCTGCCATAGGCTGTAGAACATGGGGGATTTTTAGAGGAACGTGGAAAACCAGCACAAATCAGAAGCTGAACTTTGTAACAAAGCCCAAATTGCAGGAGATCCTGTATCTAATATCCATATGTTTACTTCTCAAAGTACATAGAAGCCCTCACACCTATTTTAATAGAAGTCCTGTCTGACATTAAAGAGTCCCATGGCACCTCACACTCCTCAATATCTCTGCTATTTGAAGTACTCTCTCATGAAGGCAAAAGTGCTCAAACGCTAGCATTACAGTGAAAGCTAGTATCATTAAGGTAGCTACATCTTCTTCCCCTCCTTTGGTTGTATTTCCACCTTGTCTAACAGCAGCATTTTCCCAGCCTTTGCAGGTACAAAGAAAAAAGAAACAGTGAGACTTGGATATTCAAAGCCATCCCAGACTTTTCTGGCCACCACTACTGACAGTCTGGCAGCTGATACCACATTACTGCTGCAGTGCTGTTGTGTTGGCCTCCTCATTTTCTAAAGTAATCCCAGTCATATCTACTCTTTTTCAAAACATATTTGTCTTTAAATTACTTTTTCTCCCTGTTCCTAGTGTTTACAATCTAGTGCAAGGATTTCTAAAAGCAGGAGCTAGATTGCTAGCAGTGCAATGATAGCACTTGCAACTGTGAGGTGTTTCAGGTTCAGTTGATTATGAGGTTTAGCAATCTCAAAATAGATCAGAAAAATTTTTACTTGAACTTGCAGTTAGCAGCAGCATGTATCAAAAGAATGTCCGTGGGTCCATGGTACACAAATTCAAAGGAACTCACAAAGGCACAACACATGCGGCATGAGGAACAGTTCACTGGGACTGGGTCACCAGTCGTCTCATCCCGTGTTTTGTTAGAAAGACATAACCAATCTGGATCTGTGAAACCAGACAATCTTTCCTGCCATCCTAAATCAAGCAACTCTTGCTTCAAAGACAAAACTTTTGAAGTTTGATATGTAAATCACAACAACTGTGATCCATTCATTTACTGCTGTGAATGCTAACCCACATCTTTCAGAATAGCCAACGGAATTACTAAGGCTGCAAAGCCTCCACCAGCTGCCAAAATTATTTTGCTTCCTCCAATGAGAATCACAATAACAGTCACACTGAGAGACAAAATACTCACAAAGCTTGACCTAACACATGCTTTGGAATTGAAAAAATAGTAGAAGGTATTCAAATGGTTATATATTCAATGCATTGTTTCCTTCAGGAAGGTAATGCAAGTGAATTCAGGATTTGCATGGCTAGTGTAACTGGGAAAAATGCACCAGGGAAAAGAGCTTTGGAGGCTCATTAGGAAGTGATTTAGAGAAGGCTTCGATATGTTGGTGGTACTCATATGCATAAATGATTAAACTTTGCTGTTTAGACTTTGCTTTGTAAATTAATGACTTTATTAAAGCACACCAAGTGTAGACATGTATGTATTTTTCATCTGACAATTAAAAATAGAGTAACCAAGTGAGTTTATTCCTACTGAGGAACAGGAAAATTACCTTCTTCCTCAACTGCCATCACAATGTTTTTTCGGCAGGGTGGTTTGGTTTAGCTTGGTTTTGTTTTCTCAGACACTCTAAAATCTGCGTGTCACCTGGAAATGCAGGTGCAGATCTATTTTCTTTCCCTAGGTTTACCATGCCTTACTTAATGGTCTGGAATGAACATAACAGCTTCCAGTAAACATGTCAAAACTGAGGCTTTCCTCAACACCCTCTAACTCTGTTTCTCAGGTAATAAACGATCTGGACACACTGGAAGCCCAGGACCAGTTAATGGCTGAAAATGAGCTGTCAGATCCTGAAGCTTGCAACAAGAAAAATAAAGGGGTGCCTGTCAGAACTCAAATGTCACCTTCACAAGCACTTTCCTGAAATAAGCAACAGGAATGGCTACCTATGAAAACCATTAGTGGAGATGACAATTCTAGCTCCAAACTGACAGCTGAGCAATTGTTTCAGTGATCCAATGATGAGGGATTCAATCTTGAATTCATAATTCACACATGCTTCTTTGAATGTTAACTTTCAGCCACAGTATCTCAATGGAAAGTCCTGCCCTGGATCCTAAAGACAACCTGAAACTGAAACTGTCTGTAAGGCAACTCAGGGAATTTCAGAAGAGCAGTCTCAGCCATTTTTTGGAAGTGGCAAACCAAATCCAAAAATACTAGGTAATTTAAATTCAGAATAATTACTGGGAATTTGTATCATCAAGAGATTGAAGTTAGTTACAAATTGGTTGAAATACGTGAAAGTTCAAAAAGTGCTAACTTTCACTGGAAAGTGAGAGCTCTATAAAACAAATGGGAAAAAAAAAAAATAGTGACTTAAAGGATTTTGACATTTCACTCCAACTGAAATAAATGTATACTAATGCATACTAAGGAGTATCTTAATATGCATTAGTATGCATACTATATCTTCACAAGAAGAGAGACAACTAGAAGATAATGTCAAAACTATGGAGAGCAGAAGCTAAGAGGAGGCTTGCTGTTGAGAAAGGTGACAAGGGAGTTCGTGTTTACCTCTTCTCTGTCTGTGACATGCCTTTGAAATGTTTCTGTCACACATTTCACAATCTTCTTCCCATTCTTCATGGCCCTCTTGCATGGAGCAAGGGAGAAGGAAAGGCCTGTCCCCCACCTCTTTTCTCTGTTTGCAGTGCACTAAGTGAAGTCCACACTGGCAACATGAGAAAGCTGAGACAAAACTTAGAAGACAACTTGTTGTTGTGGTTTAGGGATGATATTCTCCAATTTTAAAGACCATGTTGACATAAGAACTATTTACTGAAAATAGCAATGAGATTAAAAAAAAACCAAACAGTAACATCAACAATATCAATAACAAAAGGTATAAGGAATTATACAAAAAGATCCTTGAAAATAGACAGATCCAAACAGCTCCCTTCACCACATTTTCTCCTCCAGGCAGAACAACTTCTCCCCAGAAGAGAGTCCTTTTACCCCAGCAATGATGTGAGGTGGTACAGAATAACCTTGATGTCCCAGCCATGCCTCCTCCCAGCTACTGCACAAAAAATAACCCTATCCTGGGAAGAACCAGGACCCTGGTGTGGTCTGCAGGTCCCTTGACAATAGTTTTCTCCAATAACCCTGTGTCCTGTCATCACCATTGCACCCCCTTTTGTGCTGCTTCGAAAGTGGTGATGCTCTCTTTATGTTAGATCTTTCTCAATGTCCCAGAATAATTTTTCCTAAATCTTTTCTCTCCAGTCACATTTTTTTATTCTTCTCAATGTTTCATCAGTTTGTGCTTTTTGAACTCTTCAGCTCAGCCTATTACAAAGAGACAGTCAACAGAGCAAGTAATTTAGCTGGTGGAAATCAGTCTGCCTTCTGATGTGTACCCCCTGCAGACCAAAATACCTTATCCATTATCCCATATTGCTAATATAATTTTTTCTGTATTAAATAAAGAAAGTTTATACATTTCAGAACTGACAAAGAATTACATGGGGATTAGCTGCATAGTCAAATCACTACATTGATTCAAAAATGCTTTTAAAACCCTACAGGAAGATTAACTGAAATCTTTTAAGCTATATCAAAATAAACTATTCATCTCCCATACTCATTTCACTCCGATGTAAGTCATAGGGAAAACACTTAGCAGGTAGAAGTCCCTGAAATCCCAGTATGCAAATAACCTGTGTATGATGGAGTGAAAGTAAATACTTTACACATATCCATGAAGATGTATTTGCAGAGCTTAACTCAAGAAACAGTCTATAGCAAGGGCCAAAGAGGTCAAAAGAAGTGGGCAGGAGGAAAAAAGCTTCACCTCTCATTTGTGTTACTTAGAGGAGAAAAAAAAAGTGACTCAGCACCATCTTTAGGCAGCAGGACACTTTGCCAGAGCAGAAAGCAGAGACTGACACTCAGCAAGCCACATGGAAATGTACAAACTTTGACAGACTACTCTCTTTTGACAGTATTGTGCTGTTCTTATAACCCAGATGATTAGCTCAACATGCAGATAGCTGCCTGGCTTATGTCAAACATATGTTTCTACTTACTGCTCCCCTCACCTAGGAAGCACCTTCACTTTATCAGACTCCATCTGCAATCAACATAAACTGAAGTCAGTGTTTTTGTTCAGTCAGTTCTCACCATTGTGTATTCATTGTCTGGGCTTTGCTGCAAGAAAAAACAGCTCAGCTCACTGAGGTGCAGGGAAGAGGATTATGATGGTAGAACAGAAGCTTTTTAAAACATTCAAGGGAGGAAAAGTAGAAAACAGGATAGCATATTTTAAAAAATGCCCTTTGTAAAATATTCCTTAACTTTTGGCCAAGAGTAACAGATAGTAACATTGATAGCAAAGCCATACCTGCAGTGCAGAGTATAATAAGGAGAAAAATTAAATATTGATCATGTGTTGTGTTAAAGAGAGAAGCAAAACACAGAGAAAAGAAATCAAGTGCAGAAGGGACATTTTCTACATGGCTAAAATCTTCCTGCACCTGCAGTGTGATGCTCAAAATCAGCTTCTCAGTCAAAGGAGGGATGCAGGTCAGATTGTCTGTCATGTCAGTCTTACATGGTTCAGAGCCAGTGGCACAAGAGCTCTGCTAGACTGGATTAGACCAGGCACTCCCTTTTTCAACTCCATACATGTTTGCTATCCTATTGTGAGAATATGGAGACCTTGATAAAATCGTGCCACCAGCTTGCGAGCAACACTCACTTTCTGACCCCCAAAACAGTGTGCGGTGCATGGTGAGGTTACTCTCTCACTGTCAGCATGCAGCGGATGGACCACCTCAGCAGCTGCAGGCCTGCCTGCCTCTGTGCACAGAGAGTCTGCCAGACTGCTTCAGTGGGAGCACAACTAGGGAGATGACAGGAAAAAAATCTAGTGAATTCCGTGTGCTTTCCAGAGACAGAAACATTTTTGGAAACTCCCCTTGCTCCCAGAGGTACACTGATGAGCAGAGAAGGATGCTGAACCCATAGCAAAGTAACAAAGCTTTTCAGCTATCAGCTTTTTACCTCAAAGAGTAAAGGGAGAGGATATGCTCTCATGTTGAGACAGTATTCTGCATGTCACAAGCCCCCTGGTCTCTGGCTTATCTCCACACTGAGATGTGTTTCCCTGGGCAATGGGAAGAGAGAAGGCCCCGGGCTGTGTGCCCAGCAGGTGTAAACTGACACAGCTTCTCCAGCAGAGCTGTCCTGTTCTGTCCACAGCCAGCAGCACCATCACAGGCCTGGGACTAGGTCCAAGCAGGGTTTAACCCATTCCTTCTCCAGAGCTGCTCAGCTGGACTTCAGGGGATTGGCACTGATTTATAGTAGCTGAGGGCATGGCCTAGTGCTTAAGGAGCCTGAAGTGCAAAGAGCCTTGTCAGACAGTTTAGGGTCTCTGCCAGTCTGTGCCTCATACATATTTGTTTATGTGCAAACAAACAGATAAAATTTTCAAAAGTAATACATCTGTTAAAATACAATTTCACCCACATTCAAGCTTATGAGACCTGACCAGGGGCTGAACTCAAACTGATGTGGTCTCAAATTCCACATGAAGACCCTGGGATCACACCAAAGTGTGTTATCAATCTGACTAATGTTACTGAAGTTTAGATTCAGCATGAATTTCTAGAGGTCCTTGGTGAACGTCACTACTGATTAAATAGAAGTGAAAGAGACATTCAAACAGTAAATCTTGACACTGTGTAACTGCAAAACACCGTGTAACATTATTATATTTTCTTCTTAGCAAAAGGAAGCAGTTCTTTTTCAGGAATCCTACATCACTGTTTTTCAGCTATTTCCAGTAAATAGACAATGAACACAAAAATCTTGTGGGACTGGGTCTCAAATGTAGCAGACTGAAAGGGCTAAATTAAGGTAGATTTGCAGCATTTCTACTTTAAGTCACCTGAGACAAATGCTTCGGAACCTTGCTGTGTTTAATGCTTCCTCCTTCTTCATACCCATAGGCCAGGGTTTTCCAAACTGTAAGCACTTTAGGCAGTTTGCAGGGGCAACCCAGATTGGGAAGAAGGAGACACATAACTTTATCATGCTCTTGTTTCAGGCATAGAGTTACAGAAAGTCTAAGATCTCCAGAGAATGGGATTAGAAAACAAACTGGTAAACAGTAATAGCGTAACTATCTGCTGCATAACAGGAGAGACTGTCCAGTGAGATACTGCCATGTGCACAGTCTGAGTTCTGGTTACCCTAGAGCATCCTGCTGCTGCTGCTGCTGCTGCTGCTGCTGCTGCTGCTGCTGCTGCTGAACGTTGTGCTGGCATGGTATCTCAGCTATGCTCTCAGAAATGCACACTGAGAGCCATACCTGCTCAATGAGATGCAGACTTCAGTTTCACAGCAGGGCTCAATGACAGCTTGAAAATGCCAGCCTCTCATGTGGATCCAGACTCCATCTCTCATCTGTGCTGCTGCTTGCATCCTCTCCAGCAGCGGCTGCTTGTGCTTGGTGTCTGTAGGGGGTGGAGGCACTTAAGCTATAGGAAAGAGAGCTGTGCTTAGCATGCACAAGGCATACGATTGTATTTAAATCAGAGTCAGGAGACTTAGCCTGTCAGACAACTCTCTGTCATCTGTCTCCAGACATGACAAATTGCATTTCTTCTCCCTCCTCCAGCCTCACAGGGTGGGGACTAGGAAAAAAGGAGAGTGTTTCTCCCTTCTTTGGTTAATGGTTGTTGATTTACATCCTCACTCCTTGGTCATGGCAATTTCACTCCCCCTCTTTCAAGGTCACCTCTCTATGAGCTGGAAACCATTTGCTACCTGTGATTCCTCTAGGCCAGACCTTCCAAGGCTTTTTCCAAAGTTTGGCCCCACCCTATAGTTCCCTTTTCTGGAACTCATAGATTTTACAGTCCAAACAGCTTCAGCAATCTACTGGCATGCATTGTTCATTGCATCCCTTGTGGAGCCTCTGACTTCTCAGCTGACAGCAGGATTTTAGTTGCTGTACTGATGTGGCCTTTGTGACAGTGTTTCTTAGCTGTTTCACTGCTAACCAACCAACTGGGCTGACCTATGGATATGCTATCAACAGACTAACTGGTGGTCACATTCTCAGTGCTGCAAAAACTCCCTTTTCCAGGGCTGTCATTGGGAACCGACCTTTCTACACAGAGAATTTTCTTCCCAGGATTTGTCAGAGCTACCTGTACCACATTGCAGTCTTCTTCATTGCAGGTAAAGGACTTAATTCTAGAATTTTCTTGAGTAGAAAGAAAGCTTTTTACAAAATCTGTTTTGATTTCTGGCCGCAGTAATGGTCAGCCTGTTGCACCCTGCCTTTGGAACCATCCCACAAGTCAAATTCCTCAGGAGTTTTCTAAGATGCTTTTGATGTTCTTTATACTCTTTAAAACAAAAACAAACAAACAAAAAGAAACAAAATTTAAAAAAAGAGAAAAAGGAAAAAACAGTTTTTAAAAGTTTCAATGTCAATCCCCATAAAGGCTATTTCACTTTTACTGTATTATCTCTGCAGTAACATTGTTAACCTGACAGTTAACATTCTGCCACAACATTCCTCAAAGAGGTAAGAATTGGTCTTCAGTAATTTAAAAATCTTTTGTGACTATTGAGTACAATGTCTTCTAAATTTTCTTGGCTAGAGGGAAAGACAGATGTCCAATGGTGTTCTTGACTTAATGTTCCT
Source organism: Rhadina sibilatrix (assembly GCA_013400275.1). Lineage (NCBI taxonomy): Eukaryota > Metazoa > Chordata > Aves > Passeriformes > Phylloscopidae > Rhadina > Rhadina sibilatrix. The sequence continues at coordinate 97,536 of VWYO01020523.1, read as the reverse complement.
CATACCAGATAGCCAAAGTCTAAAGCTTTCAAATACAGAGAATTTTGTTTGGATCAACATTAAAGCCACCACTGGATGTGGAAAAATGAAATATAGCTCAAAAACATGGCGCAGTGAATGCCAGCTCCAATTACATTAGCTCATGTGAGACAGAGAGAGAGAGAGGAAGATCTCCAGGTCATCTTGCACAGATTCTGATTAACTGTCAGCTCCTGAGGATGTG
>VWYO01020523.1:75376-89128 GCA_013400275.1 Rhadina sibilatrix | reverse complement strand
TTTTTTTTTTTTTTGTTTACTTGCCCCACACCAAAACTAAAAAGCCCAAATCCCTTGTGTTTTACATATCACATATTTCCTTGGTACCTCTTCTGTAGATTCAATTATTTATCTTCCATTATGCCAATCCCCAGAATCAGCACAGGCTGGGGGGGGAATGCCTGGAGAGAAGCAGCCCTGTGAGAAGGCCTTGGGGATGCTGGTGGGTGAGAGGCTGGACATGACCCAGCCATGGGCACTCCCAGCCCAGAGAGCCAAACATGTCCTGGGCTGCATCCAAAGCAGCGTGGGGAGCAGGGGAGGGAGGGGATTCTGCCCCTCTGCTCTGCTCTGGTGAGACCCCACCTGGAACCCTGCATCCGGCTCTGGGGTCCCAGCACAGGAAGGACATGGAACTGCTGGAGTGATGGAGCGTCTCTCATATACAGAAAGGCTGAGACAATTTGGATTATTTAGCCTAGAAAAGAGAAGGCTTTGAGGTGACCTACCTCTGGCCTTTTGGTACCTGAAGGGAGCCTACAGTAAAGACAGATGGTGACTTTTTACAAGAGTATTTTTACATTATAATGAGGTAAAAAATCTTTGCTATGAGGATGGTAAGGCACTGGAATTGGTTACCCAGAGAAGCTGTGGATGCTCCACCCCTGGAAGTGTTCAAGGCCATGTGGGATGGGGCTTTGAAAATCTTGGTCTGGTGGAAGATGTCCCTGCCCATAGCACGGAGGTTGGAATGAGATGATCTTTAAGGCCTTTTCCTAAACTGTTCCATTAGTCTAAGTTTCTATGTACAAAGACCATGCTTTGAAATTATAATCCAAAAAACTAATTTTATAATCTACTAAAACTAAGTAGAAAGGACAATTTTACCTCTTCTGTATTACACACAACAGTCCATCTCATATTAATACCCAAGGAGCTTGTTACTGCTTCAAGAACATTCGCCTGCTGTATATTTTTTTTCTGCATGTAACAAAGACCTGTCCATAGTCCTGCCTAAGACCCAGATGTTACCTATTTCTGCTTACACTGGGCCTCCTTTGTGTCAGAGTGCTACTATTAGGAATATATAAAAGCAAAGTACTGGGAGAAAGACAATCCACCCTGTGAAAGCAGCTCAGCCCTAGACATAGGAAACACGTCCTTACCATGCACTTGCCTCTGTAGGCAGAGACTCCTCCGTGGATCACTTCACCCCACTCACTGTTCTCACCTAACCATTACAGAGTAACCCATCAAGAAGTGAATGTCCTTCTGCCAATAAGTACTGATTCCACTGCTTCCTAAATTATCTTATCTGAGATTGTCCAAACCAAATAGGGGAGCACTACACATTCTCTTCGGGGGCCTGGAAGAGCTAGACATTCAGAATTATAACAAATCTTGAGATGATTACCACCACAGGACAAATTATTTGCTAGATGACACATCCAATGCACTAGAACTCTCCATCAGAGTCTGCAGCCAAAATATATTTGAACTGCTGTTGCAGAGTAACAATTTCCCTTTCATCTGTTTTCTAGAAATTAAGATAGCCAAATGATGAATCAAGTGTTACTTAGCATGGCAACAAGTAACATATTTTACACAATAACAAGAATTCCTAAATCAGGATCAGTTGTTCTAGTACTGATGGAGCTACACAGATGTCACGTCATTATAGAAATTTAATGCTTTGGTTATCTATGAGATATACCTTGTTCTTTCCTAGTTGCTTCCAAGACAGTCATTGAGAACTTAGCGGTTTTCAGGTATGGTGGAAAATTGGTCTGTGAGCTTGCATGTTACATCATTGACATGTAATTCCAATTTGTGAACTAGAAAAAGATCCAACACTTGCTTTCTTCCATTAATTATTTTCAAACCAACTGGAAAACTGAATATTTGAATATTCCTTCTTAAAACCTGAGCTTTTTAAGAAGGAATGGCTCAGAGACAAAGCTCACCTGCAATGCAGAAGAAAACTCAGTGCTGAACAGCTATTTTCTATACTTTTTTTGTAAGGAGATATTGAGAACTTAGTTAATCTGAATCTGAAGAAACTAATCTTCAGAGCTGTCTCCATGCAGAAGTTGATGCTTAGAAACATAAAGTTGCAAACCTTTGGTGACCTACAGAAATATAAATCCCTATTACTTTTCTTAAAGTGGAATATTTAAGCTCAATTTCAAACTCTCTAAGATAAAGCTGCACTTCATGTGCACAAAGAACAACCACAGGAGGAAATGGATTGGAGAGCCTGCTGCAAAACATTTTCTACCTACTGAAAAGCCAAGCCCTTTGTCTGGAATAGCAGAGTCTTTACAGGGAATTACTGTGCTATAGTAAGGTGTATTCAGCAATTCTTATAGAGGGATTGAAATATCTGAAAGGAATTGCACAGATGTATTGCTTTGAAGAACAATGAGAATGCAAGCTTAATATTAACATTTATCCAAAATGTAAGTCCTGTGAAAATAGCACAGTTAATCTCTTGCACAGTTTTCTAAAGAAATGACTACCTGGAAAAACCATTGAACCAAAAATCTTCATACTAGTAAAATTTTCAGGATGTCATTGTGACTCATGTCAACTTCTACAGCATAAATGAAGGACTGGACAACCCCTGCAGAGAGTGGAACAGAAACAACCTACAAGCCACATAAAAAGCGTAAGAGTAATTTGCAAAGTGAAAGAGAAAAAGGAGTTCTTATCCTTCTAGGTAGAACAAAAAGTCACAGGTTTAAAAATTCAGCAGGAAAACTTTTATTGGACCATAGAAAAATGTTCTTAACAGGAGTCGATTTAGGGTCCTTGAGAACACATTACACATAGATTTGAATCCTCACTTTTTTCAGTATAAATGTAACTACATTTGTCCTGGTGCATTGCATGGTGAGATCCAGGCAACTTCTCAGGGCCCATCCAGTCCTCTAGTTCTACATCATGAAGAAGCACTTGGCTTTGGTTCAGCTCCAAGGAACTTCTTCCTGGCCATTTCTCACTACACACCCCTACGCCTTTCCAGGGTACAGTGTATGATTATGATGGCAGTGTGAGGAAACAACATGCACCACCTTGTTTCAAATGTTGTCTTGTGACAGAAAGAATAAACCTGCCAGAGTTACATGACACTGTGCTACTCTTGTACTTGCTGTGCTACAGTGCTCTTCCATGTATAAGCTGTAATTCCACCTAAGCAGGATTTCCATGAAGGTGGCAAGTGGAAAAGCAGCATTTGGCTCCAAGGAGCCCTGTAATGAGGCTGTGGTGCCTAGAGAAGTGTCCAGATGATGCTGGAATCTAATTGCATGCTGAGAGCTGGTAGTAACAGAGGTCCACAGAGCCTTTTCACATGCACAGCAGTAGCAAGCCTTTTGAGGAGATGGTGGCCCAATATTCGAGTGTCATACATTGTGCTGCATTGTGGTGAGAAGTGAACAGGCAGTAGCATTGTATCACAGGTGGCAAACAATTGAGAATGTGTAAGGGTGTGCAAGACAGACTTCAATTGGTCTTTCGAACACACAGGCAGAAGCCTAAGAGTTACTACCCACCATCAAGACAGACTGGTTGTAAACTTGGCAGCACCTGGACTAAGGAAAAGAGGCCCATTCCAAATCACCCAATGAGCAGAGAGCCATCAGACAGCACCACCAGTTGAGTTCCATCAGTTCATCAGTTAGGAAACTTATCATACATTTTGTTTCCTCAGGTAGACAACTAGAATTGCAAAAATTAGGTGCTAGAGTCTCCAGAAAGAAGACCCCTTGCCAAAAGAGAAATTAAAGAGACGTGTTTGGAAAGAGAACGGGATAAGAAAGGAGGAAGTTGGAGGAAAGATTCTGAAAGTGGTGGAGGAATTTAGAGATCAGAGAGACAGTTGGAGAAAAATTAAGTTAAATGACATCAGTTAGGTAGTTCTGTGTAGTGGTACAGCACAAAGCAACACGACTTTCTGCCCAAGTATCCTGCACTAGCAAAAACCTCATTGCAGGGAGAGCAGTTGAGACCTCACAAATGTAATGCCAAAGAGCAAATAGCAAAGAGCAAATAATGTCTGTGTAAGATATCAAGAAGGGTAGAAGCTCTAATCTTCGTGGTTTTTAAATAAACCCCAGCATCCAGATCCATTACCAACTGTCATTCACTCTATCTGTCTGTGACACTAAACACCACAGCAGACGCACTGCACCTTTGCTGAGGATGATTCCCAGCTGCAATGAAGGAGGTCTGATGTTACAGTTTAGGACTTGATGCTGGAGTAGGTGCCTTGCTGGCTGCCTGTTCCTTTCCTTCAGTTCAGACTTTACAGTGACAAATTCCAGACCAAGTATCATCATGGAAGAAATGGAGGAATGTTTTATGTGCTCAAAGTACAGCTACAGGAATATATTACTGTCTCATACAGGGAAGAACATGCTTTGTTTCTGTAAATATTTTGGATATTAACAGTAAGAAGGCAACAATATATATCACAAAATGCTTGAAACCATCACTCAGATGAAAGAGAGTAAATAGCTATTTTTCTCTGCCCTGTGATTGGGAATAAAGCAGTTTGCTGTTTGCTTTCCCAGCTTCACATCATCTTGTGTTTGGCAGAATACGGCAAATGCTTGCTGCACTAAATAGCCACAAGGTAATTCAGAGGGAAGCTCAACACCACAAGCATTTCATAGTCTCGTAACACATTTGGTAAAAGCTGTCGCAACATTACAGAATCTGAAAAGCTATCTAAAAATTAACAAATATTATCAAGAAATTGTATACAACTTTGACTTCAGGATTCTTACTCTTTACAGTCCACCTATAATGTGAGTGTTTATGTACCTCAAATCCCTGTATTCTGTGTGAGTGTAACATTAACCTTGACATAAACAAAGAAAGGTGGGATTAGTGGTTTTAAGGACAACACTGGTACTCATTTCTTCACTAGATGGAGAGGAGAGGGATAACACATTAATATATTACATATTAATATAGCATTAATGTATTTCTAATGTATTTCACTGGATGCTCCTGTCTATATCTGTTTGTCCTATATTGCAGTGAGATGTAATCAACAGTCTCAAATGTACACTAAGATCCTATATTCAGAAGCAATTACTAAGACTTCCTCATTGCAAATGACAGACCAACATTAATGCTTTATTGTGAAACTAAACTACAATGTACATGACATTCTGAAGTGGTATTTGCCACAAGCCACTTTAGTGGAACTGGAATGACAGTAATGCTGCTACTTCATCATCATCATTGTCATTGTCATCAAATGATTCACTAATAAGATTTTCCTCCCAAATATCTTTATTTGTCGTAAGTACCTCTTCTTGTACTAAAAGATGCTGAAAAAAATTTGTTGTTTAAGATTTTGAAGTCTTGAATTACAACAGTTAGTTAATTTGGAACCCTTAATTTTATTTCCTTTTTTATTGTGGATGAAGACTATTGTTTGTCATTCATTCAAGTTCAAGCATTACATATTACAAGATCGACATTAAGTGCATGCAGATGGCTGTTTTTTAAAGGGTATTACAAAGCCAACTTTAAGCAAATTAATGCAAAAACAACAGGAAATTTCCTCATAATCTTGGATAATTCATCCAAAGGCAAATGATTTTTTAGACAGTAAGCATACCCTATCCATCTCTGTGGGAGAAAAGCTACACTAGAACAGGGTTGAGACACTAAAGGGAGAATAAAAGAGCTCTGCAAAAAAGAGAATCAAAGATGCTATAATGCTTCCATCCACACTTTTCAAAGCAAGGACTTCTTTTAAGTCATAGAGGCAATAATAGCTCTGTGGACAACAAAAGCATAAAACAGGTAGTATCTACTAAGTTGAAAACTGCACCTATACTTGCCTGGGCTTTTTCTGATGAAGGTAACACCACTTGCCTGCAACACCTCTGCCATTTAAGAACAGTGTTGCTGAGCAGGAGGTCTCCAAGGCTTCTTACAGCACACTGACTGATACAGAGCTTTGAAATTTCTGCCTCTGATACTCCTACATATTCATACAAAGCCTCTCTAGAGTACCTCGAGTCTGTGTCTTGTTTCATGAAGTAAGTATCAGTGAAAACAGAAATACCAAATGTATGTGTTTAATGTTATGTTGGAATAACTTGCCATTGCATCCTCTGACCCTGATGTTCATCCTTTGGGAACAGCTTTCTTAGAGGCAGCAGAGTATGTTTTGCCACTTGCTGGTGCTGAATGCTTTGGGCTGTAGCACAAACGCAGCTGCATGGGTGAACACAATTAAAAGCCTATCTGTTTTCCAGGCACAAAACTGCTTGCACTTTTTATTTACACAGCTAATTCTGGATGAAGACACAATAACAAATAGCTTCATTTTAAAAAAATCTTTTTTGTAAGACAGTTACCCTTTAAACATGGTGGAAAATTTCTGTAGAGATGCTACAGCAGAGGCAGGTGAGGCAGAGTACTATACCCTATACAATAAAAATACAGTCTCCCAGTCACTGTGTACTTGAAAACTCTAGTTATCCAAACCCTGGTTAACTCCAGCTCCCAAGGTGATGAGGAATATGATGATGATGATGATGGTGATGGTGATGATGGCAGCAATAGCAATAGTAATGCTTCCAAACAACCAAAAAAACCAAACCAAACCAAACCAAAAAATCCTAGCAAACAAGCAGAACCCTTTTCCCTGCAGTTCTAAGAGTATCTGAGTTCTTGTAGCATTTGCAGACTCAGAAGGTTCATGTTCATCTGAGTCATGAGAATCTGAAGTAAATTTTGTATTCAGATAATTAAAGTTGCATTGTATAACTGATCCAGTTATAAACCAAAGAAGAGGGGAAAAGGAAAATTGCCGCAATGTGGTGGTGCTGAGAAAAAAACTCCTCGTCTATTTATCTTTTATAGTTCTTTTTAAAAATTAAGTCACTTATGAGCAGGGAGCAGAGAAGTACAATGTATCATGACTGTGTTATTTGTACACCTGTCTAAATACAGAATTGCTATGCCTCTCTCTTGAACATTTTATTTGAGGAGAGCAGCATACATATGCTAAGAAACAAAAGAAGCAATTCTTTTTGCAATGACCTTGCAAAATGCTCAGCTACAGCAAGGATCTGGTGCAAGTTAAATGTGCAAGTTAAATCCCTTTAAGGTATGAATGCAGCATACAAAATGCATCTTAGGCTCAAGTTTTTACAAACCTCTTCCTTCCTCACAGTGTCACACACAGAAGAAAGCAAAGCAAAGCAAAACAAAGCAAGGCAAAACAAAACAAACCAGAAAAGGACTTTGAATGCTTCCAAATGGGTGAAAGGACGCAAGGAAAGGAGATCTTTTCCAGAGGTAAAGCAGAGAGAACTTGCATTGTAGCAACATTATCATGCCTCGAGGGAGGGCAGGGTTGCTGCTCCAGAACAGGCCTGTCTGCAGATGGACAGTATGGCACACAGTGCAAGGCTCTTCAGACAAGCCTTACTCTGGGGGCACTCTGAGATCCATTTCTGCACTTTTCTGCTATTGCTGGTCACACAGGCCATTATGCTGACCTCATTAGTGCTGCCTGCCAGACCTGAGGATATGCTGAGCAAGAAACTATAGTCCTTCAATGTCAGCCACTTGCTGACACTGAAGCCACTTTTCTGTTTAAAAGACTGATGAGGAGAAGTGCAGATCTTCAGCCACCTACAGTTCTTCCACCAGCACCAAAGGAAGAGGGTGCAGTCCAATGTCTTTTGAAACTGAAAGGAAATCAGCAGAAGTATCTGAAGACTGTACAGATTTGAAAGTTCTGTTGGCATTTTTAATTGGCAGTGGCCTCTGGTTGAGACTAGCAGTCACACTGCCAAGTCTCCCCTCCGTGTGATTATGCTGCAGTCATTGGTGGTGTAACAACTCCTCCTCCAAAATAGGTATGGTTGGTGATTATGTGAGGAGCACATAAGAAAAGTTTTATTTTTTGGACAAGGGATTAATTTTGTAGCAATGGCAGTTAAAGTAATCTAGTTTTAATTAGCAAATCAGCATGATTGAGGTGTAACTTGCTGGCAGAATTTGGCAAAATTCTTGTGCTTGTCTTGACTACTGTTCTATTTTGAGGAGTACCATTCAGGGTCACATATGCCAAACAGGTTTAGACTGTATGTGTATTCTTCCAAGGAGAATTGGTCTTTCTCCATATGAATTCCTCTTTTAGTTTTCAGACCCAGACCTAAGCAGCCATGTCATACATACCCCTCCTTCCTTTTCACTAGCCAAATTCTTCCTGTAGGTGCCATATCTGGGATGGGTCCTCTGTCCACCCCTTCTGCTCGGGCCAAGAGAAAACATCACTAATAAGGTGACCATTAGATGATTCTAGGTCTTCCTGACAACAGTACCAGTGTTCCTAGAAAAGAATTAAAACTCTCAATGTGAGCCAAGTTCCAGAATCAAAACTAAAATTGAAGAGACCTGTCCATGTTAACCACTTTTGTTTTCCTTTGCTTTAAATATAGCTTGGTTTGCAAGCAAGAAAAACATGAGTTAGGTGTGTATATTTCTGTTGTACTTGTTGTATAACACAGTGCTGGGGATCTCCCAGGAGCAGGGCTGTGACCTCTGTCAGCTGACGGGAGCAGACGACTCCTTCTGAGCCGGTATCTCAACTAACTGAGCTGCTACCATGCCCGAGTACACCCTCCACCTGGGCTTGTTAAATAACAAATGGGATACAAACGATACAACTACCATGTATTCTTACTGTAGTTCATGAGGAGCAATGGAAAGCAAATTAAGGCTCCAAGGCTTTTAGCTGAGGACAAAGAATTCCACATTTTAAGTTTCCAAAAGCATGTTTATCTTGAACTCTGCTACTCAAAATAACACTGCAGGCTGGAAGAAGCACAAATAACCCTCAATCAGCCAAGATATTGCCTTCCTACATTATATTTATCATTCTGCCAGGAATTTCTTTACTTTTTTTTACAGAGAGAGCAGAGCTTACAAGGGACCCTCAAAAATGAAACAACAGAAGCACTTCTTCCACTTGATTATAACCTGTGTACAAACTGATGAATTCCCAGCTTATCTGGCTTGTGTCTTGCCATTGGTTATTTAACATGATAGAGAGGCAGTATCTCAGCCATCAGGAGATTTTCTTTGCTGATGGCTAGTTCACATATCTTCAGTAATGCAGATCTGAGAGAGTGTGCCCTTATGTGACTTATTGAGTGAGGTCAAAATCCATGCCAGAGCCTGGAGACAATCACTGCCACCCATCCTATGATAACTATCTGGGTCTAATTGTTACAAACTAAAATGTCTTCTTGCTGTAAAATTAGAGTGTTTTGCTAGGCTGTAACCAATGCTGGTAATGGCTAGCTCTTTCATTGTACAGCTCATTTACTAGGTGCTTTGCATAACGTAACAGCCTAAAGGGCTGTTTGCATTAAAATTGGTTCAAAGAAAGTAGCAAGACAGGACGAAATTAGGAAAGATAGGAGGAAATTAGCTGCTCAGCTGAAATATATGGTATGAAACTAGGGACATACCAGAAGGTGGCAAGTTCACATTTTTGGGGCATTTACTTTTCCCAAGTGCTGCAGAACTGATACCTGAGCTCGCATACAGGATGGGGCAGGCCATGGCAGAAGTCCACAGTTCTATGCACAAAAACCTAGTGATAGAAACCTATACAAGCCATAGCCAGCACTGTCTCACTGCAGAAGTGCTACTAATAGAGTATATTGAAATGAAGAGCTCTGCCCTCTGTACTCCCACCTTCATCTGCCTGCAATTCCCAGAGTGCATGGAGCCAACCACCTGATGATTGCAGCCAGACAGGGAGAAGGGGCACCCTTAATGAATGCTGGATCACCACCTGATAAAGAATCATTGCCAAAACCAACACATTCCCTCTCTACTCGTTATTTCTTTCATCTTTTTCATTTTATCTGTAGTACGGGGATCATACAGTGTCGTCTGGCCATGAAGAACTGGACCCAAGTCAAAGGCCTTAAAGAAGGTGCTGTGCTGAAACACAGCAAGGTCCAATCTCAAGCAAAACACTGCTTCCCAGGGACAAACAGCAACAGCAGGATGCATGGATGTAGCTCACAGCTACAAGTGGGTAGCCACTGAAGTGAAGATCAGTAACAGAGCTAAGGGCAGAGCTCAGACCATCACGATAGGCTTTAAAAAGAAGCAGACTGAAGAACAGTCTGCATTAGATATCTGGGAAGCAATGGAGTTGTAGGGAGCCCATCTTACAAAAAGCTGAGCATAGGTTTGTGTGCTGGAAAAATGGCTAAGAGCCACTGAGGCTGACAAAAAGGTTGCTCACAGAGGAGTAAGGGTAATGTTTCCTCCAGCATACCAAATTAATCCTGTCAGGAATGTAGGTCTGGGACAGAGGCAGAACTCAGTTTCCTGGGAAACCTGTTCTAAAGACAATCTGCAGGAGATTATATCTGTCTTGCCATTTACACCCTTTTTATGAATCCACTGATATTTAGTCTAGTTTTTGCAGGTAGGACACTGTTACAGTGCCCTCTGCACATCCAATAGAGCAAAAGCATGGGTATCAAAGTGAGAAACTGTGGCTAAAATAGAACCAAGGTCTGATTTATACTCCAGAGGCTGATACATCTGGAGCAGAATGTCCAGGTTGGTGTCACCTCACTCTGTATCTTCTCTCAGAATATATTCTGAGTCAGAATGAATCCATGGCACTTGCGTCAGCAGTTGTGATGATAAGAAATTGTTAACATAGTTATGTGTTAGTAAAGAACCTCTAGGATGTGTTTAGTAAAGATAAGATACTTTTCTCTCCCATTTTATTTGATTGAGTTTTCCTTCTTATAGCAAAGTGCAGCTGCTTCCTGTATTAAGGAAAAAAAGTAAAAACAAACAATCAATTTAAAAATAGAAACTGCTGTCCTACTGTTTTAGGAGAACTTTGCCCAGAATGTACTATTTTAGTATTGATTTTTTATATTTTTTGTTGGGATAGGATATATGATTTTGAAACACTTTATTTTTGTCTCATGTATTCAGCAGTGGGGGTAGAGATGAATCATGCAACCCACTGGTAATTCTTTGTCTTCAATCACAGGAGCATTTAGTACCTGTGAGGGTTACTACTTTCTTCCACAAGAAGCAGGATTCAGAATCTGCTAAATGCTGAGAAGTTGCCTAGTATGACCCAGCATTATGCAAAAACCTCTTCCAGTATCTGCGTTTCTTCCTTAGGGGAAGCCAAATTGAATTCTGTAGTGTATTTGGTTAACACTGAGAACCATACAGAGTACAGCTCTAGAAAACAAAATCAGAACATAAACAATGAGCCAAGTTTCACAACAGACTACAAAGAAAGACAAATATCTGATGCTTGACAAAATCACAACTACATTTGAAGTTCTCTTTTCCAATAATGGGCTTGTTGTGTCAGAAAAGGCATTATCTGGAACTGATCTAGTCTTCTGCCAGGGTGAAGATCAGCTCTGGGCAGAAGGAGCTAACTGGAATCACCACCAGGGGAAGATCTGCCATCCCTTATGCAGACCCCAGCCCAAACTTCCCAAGTAATGGGTGTATGTGGGGCCATGGCTATTCTTTATCACAGTTCCTCTGCACTGGATGATGAGTTGTCTCCTGACGTTTATGTTTGAATAGCATTGGGTCCCATCCCAGAGATGCGCCCAGGCACTTTGGACAACAGATATTTCACAGATACAACCTTTCCTTACATATTTTTTAGTATTTAGTTGAATTTGCCTGTACCTTTTATCTCCCAGTGTTGGGGTTTTTTTCACCAAAAAGTTATTTTTTTTATCATTAGAATCAGTCCAAGTCATCAGCTACGAACTCTGCCTACAAATCTTTTTGCGTTGAACACCCCACCTTGTGCAACAACATGATGTACAAGTGATCTTCTACCTGATTGTCTACTTGCTATTACAAGCCTACACACACACACACAGAGAAAGACATTCATTTCATGCAGATATCACAGCTTAGGCAGGGAGGAATTGTCAAAGAAAAGTAAGCAGTAAAAAATACACAGAAACCAGAGCTTGGGTTCCCAACACGATGGTGCTCTGAGTGCAGACTGGAGTCACATCACCAAAGTGAGCCCTCACATTGCCATCCACAGTATCCTCTGCCAAGACAACCTGAGGTAGTGCATGCATATCAGTCCATTGCATCCCCATAGAGAGTTCAGCTCTGCATGGCCTGATGGAGCAAAGAGGAAAGGAGAACATCATTCCCCACTTGTTTGGTGTGGCATCTATGTGGAGTGCTATCTGTAGGAAGAGCCTGGTTTGTGCCACAGGGGAAGAATGAGAGGAGTCAGCTTGCCTGCTTTACATGACCTGAAGCTGCTTGGACTCCCACAGCCACAAATGAGGCCCAAGGGAACTCTCTGAGCAACCCTGCAACCATCTCAGTCTATCCAGTCATGTCTGTCAGATTGCTTCCACTGTCCACAGTGAATAGGCTAATGAGGACACCTCAGTGACAGCACATCTCTGAGTGTGCTATTTAACAAGACGTAGAAAGTTGTCCATAGGGAGATAACTGGTTACTTGCTTGTTAAGGACTGAGAAGCCTAGATAAGAGTAGAGTGAAAAATCCTGGGGCCCAGGATATGAAATTTTAATGATCCTGTTCCTACCAGCCAGGAAGAGGAGAGGAGTTTTACAAAGAAGGACTCCAAATGACATCTTTATGTCAGTAAGGTGAAACTAGCCTTTTCGAAGTGAATGCCAGCTTGCTGTGTAGACATAGTTACTTGGCTGAACTGTTTCCTGGGCCATGCAGGCTCTCTGGAAAGGCAGCACAAAGCAGCAGATGTATTGGTGCCTGAAACAGGGAAAACCACAGCTTTGGCCCTGCAGAAAAGCCCTCAGCTGATGACTACTGCTCCAAACTCGTACAAAAGTGAGATCAGTCTTGAGAGATGGGTGTTTGGGCACCCAGGAAGGCAACCATGGATACCTTCCCCACATGAGACAACATGGATGCAGAACTGAGCCCTTCTGGCAAGGGAGAGTCAACACAATGGACTGTTTGGGCAGGTCTTACTGGTGTTCCTGATGTCTGTGGTTTTACTCTGTACTTCTATCTTATTTATCCTATAACTGTCACAGGGAGAAGACAAGGTTGTCTTACAGCTCTCAATCTTAGAATCTCACAGAAGGCAATATTCCTTTCCTTCCATGTCTGTTTGCCACCTTCCCTATCTTCACCTTTTGTTTTTGTGGCTCCAGAAAGATAAGTGACTGGACCCCAAACTAAGACTTTGAGATAAAGAACCTCATTACATCAGAACTGATGTTTGCTCAGGATTTCTGGAGGCTTTTATCAGGGCTGTTAGAGCAGTAGAAGTGAGATGCATAGGTTTTGTCATAGATTAAAATGTGGTTAATTAACAGCATACAAGACCAGCCATTTTTCAGCAAGAAAGCAAGGTGCTGTCAGGAGAAGCATTAGGCTACTGTGCCTCAGCATGCTTTGTAATGCTCCTTCCCAGAAGAAGGTAGGAACTAGTTAGGTGGCAGATTCCCTGATGATACACCATGATTTAGATTAGTGAGGCATGGAGAGCCTTATGAAGAACATCAGAAAGCCCCTAGTGAAAATGACTATTTGGCCACCCAATTGTAGCTAAATTTCAGTTTAGAGAAGGGAGAGAAGGGCATTGCAAACTGGCAGTGCACAATGAAATAAACAACTGAAGCAACTTGAATATACTGGTGGGTTCTGAGTTAGTCACAGCCACCATGCCTGCCCAGCCACAGAATTAAA
>VWYO01020523.1:59019-75330 GCA_013400275.1 Rhadina sibilatrix | reverse complement strand
AAAAAAAAAAAAAAAAAAAAAAAAAAAAAATTAGTTTTCCCTCTGGGCAGTGATTTTGGAGAAAGAGGGAAAAAATTATCTGTGTCAGACAAGTCAGGAACAGAATAGCAAACAATCTGAAAATTTGCATGCAAATCCTATAGGCTCATCTTCATCTTGAAGCTTTCATTGAGGTCTGGTCTCTTCATCTTGCCTGCTTAGATTGTACAGTTCTGGTCTCTTCCAACATCTTCTGCTACTGCTACAGCTATATGTTGGCTACAGATAGTTACCTTCTTTCTTTCTTTCTTTCTTTCTTTCTTTCTTTCTTTCTTTCTTTCTTTCTTTCTTTCTTTCTTTCTTTCTTTCTTTCTTTCTTTTTCTTTTCTCTTTTCTTTTCTTTTCTTTTCTTTTCTTTTCTTTTCTTTTCTTTTCTTTTCTTTCTTTCTGTGTACATAAACTCTGCCTTAATTTTAATACCTTTTTACTAAGGAATGTCTTGAGGTTTTTTGAGGCCTTTGCCTCCATAATTCATGTTTACCAGCTATAACTGTAAGAGAAAATAAACTGAGAGTCCTTATTTTCCAATAACCTTTGTCTCTAAGACCAAGACAAAAATACTATTTAGCATCTGTGCAATGGGACTGTCCATTTCACACTCTAATGGTCTAGTTCAGACAGTTCTGACTGTCTTGCAAACTTCATATTTCTGGCATATAGCAAATAATTTATTATTGCCCTTGGTATACTTGGCTATTTGCTCTTGAAATTTCCTTTTATCCTGCTTCCACTCTGGCAGGTAAGACACAAGCAGAAGATTCATTTCCACTCCATTAGCATTACAAGAATTAGATTTCCATTTCTTAAATGATATTTTTGGTATGAATATATCCCTACTCTGCCATTTCACCAGAGTGCTTTCTGTTTCCTCTTTTGCCTTCTGAGTGATACATCCTTCCTGTGACTCGCTGTGTCAATCAAAGGCTGCTACTACTACAGATGTGTGCTGTTGCCTAATGTGTGTGTTTCAATGCGAGTTATAAGTAATATGCAAAATTATGTTTTATACATGCAAAATCCATTTTCTCCCATCTCAAAACCAGTTCCAAAATAGTGTGGAAAAGGTGCTGCAGTACATAGTCAGATACACTAAATTTCCTGAAACATTCATCACCTGCTGCAGACAAGTGCTTTTGTAGACCTTTCTCCTTGAGAAATCTCTGCTGCCTAGGATCCCAAATCAAATACTTAGACATCAGGCTACATGCTGGGCAGTACTGGCTCATCACACAATGATGAGCTCCAGGTCCAGGTGTTCATCCAGGAACAGTCACACAGATTCTGCTGGAGCAAAGTATAGGACGCAAGGACGGGTGCCTTGCTGTTTATGCATAACAGGGGTGTTGAGACACATGAGCAGGCAGAGGGGCTGAAACAGACACTTAGATATCAGGACTGCATTTGCCAGTCATCAGGCTGGAAGTTCCTGCAGCTGCAGTGTTCAGTCCAAGTTCTCCCATGCCCAAAACACCTCTTCCCACAGAGATTTTTATGTAGGCAGAGTGTGGAAGTAGAAGAGTAAGTGAACAAGCCAAGTCCTGCAAGGTCACTGGCAGCAGCCAGACAAAATACAAGGCCTACCTAGAATTTATAGGGGTAGCAGAGCCAATGAGTATAGTTTTCTAGCATAGCTCCTGGAAACAGCTCCTCAAACCAATTTGTCTCAAGCCATTGAACACTTGCCTTCCTTCATAAATAGTAGTCTTCAACTTCAGAACTGTTAATATGGCATCATTAAGTACAGCAACCTAACAGAGAAAGAAATAAGTGAGAGCAAGGACTTCTCTCATTCTGGATTACACGAATTGTGTTCCCAGATATAGTTCAACCCAGTCTGCTGGCACTTGAAGAAGAAATAGACAGATATGCCATGATTTTATTAGGACCATTTTTAGATTTCAGAGCACATTTAGAGGTTTTTGTTGGACCAAAATAAACATGGCACTCAAATAAAACCAAGCCTAGTTACTTTCTAGTCTAAGCAAAGTAGCTGTCCCCGTGAGCTGCTTCTTTGATGGGTATGACAGCAAACATTATCATTTTGTTTTCAACAGTAAGTCATCGCCACTGTCTTAATATCCTTCAGAGGGCAACATTCCACTGAAATGAGATGGAAAAAAAATTATGAGGGACTCTTCTTGATCTTAAAAAGTAGAGCCAGGATTTTAAAAGAATTTTATTTTTCTGATGCTCAAAGATTAGGAAACAGACAATTCTTGTCTGCTTTTTCAGACCAATCTGCATAATAAATGCCAAGTTTGTTATAGACTCCCTAGTTTACATCACATGCAGAGAACTCCAGGTGAGTAAACAAATTCCAGAAATTCATATTCATAAATAGGCTTCCAAGGTAGTTTGCAATGGATTCAGTATCAGCCCTGAAAAATACTGCAATTTCTCAACAGAGCAAGTAATTTAACTTGCCATTCTTCTATATTTGTATTTATGAGGAAGTGATAACCTGTGCCTTACACATATGTCTTTGTACTGACTATTGTATGCATTCCACAAGGTATTAATTCTTTTCTGAAATCTTTCAATACAGCAAATTTTCTCTTCCCTCAGGTCACCATAATGCTGATACTGCCTTTAGATACAATACACTGTCCTGTTTTGAAAACCACAAGAAGTTGCTAGACCAGTGATAGTGCTTTGCAGAGGAAATTTGATAATTTTGAATGGAAACTTTTGTGCCAAATATATTTTTGATCTTAAAAGGGGCAAGGAATTACTTATTGCCATCTTACAGTGCAGAGTGCAGGCTGAGAAATGTATCCCTGTGACTCTAAAGTCAGAAACAGGGAAGTGTAATTGGGTAGTGGTAGCTGATTGTTTCCAGTGGTGGACCAGGGTTTTAAGAAGCTCACAAGCTCCATTAAATTATGCACATCAGGGTGTGCTCTCCACACCAGGCTGTGATGACTGGCAGTCTGCATTTGAGCCTAAAACTAGGGGAGGCAGAGACTTGTTTTTGTGATCCCATGCCCAGAGAGAGAGCAAACTGAGCCTTTCCCCTTCATTTGATGTAGCAAAGCAGAAGGAAGTGAAGAGGGGCAGATACAGTTGCCTTTCCAAGAAGTAGGAGGAACCAAAAGCACAAAGATGAAGCAGCCAAATCCATTTGGGATTAAATTATGTCCTTGCACTGCACACCCCTGCATTTTGCATACCCATCCAGAGGAAATATTGAGGAGGTGCTCAATTCTCCCGTCATCGAAACACATCATCCGCATCAGGAGGTCTCTGAGGGGGCTGTGCTGAATGCTTCATGTTTGAAGAGACCTCTGTAATTCTGGGTGTTACAGTACTGCTGGAACTCCATCTTCCTTCACAGGCTTCAGAGCCCAGCCACATCAGAGCTGGGCAGGCCCCATGTGTCTTCCCATGCTGTGGAAATGGCAGAGATACCTTACCCTTCAAAGGGTAGGTGCCCTTCAAAGGGATCAGTGCCCATGGTCTGTACCCAGTGTCTCACTACAATCTTGCGGTGGTAATATTATGCAACTAGGTTTCAGGTAAGTGTTTTTTCTTCGTTTTCCCATGGTTCCTATGGAAACCAATCCCACAGCCCTTGCTGAGTGAATGCAGAAACCACAGCAGGGTTCATAAGTGGGAGATATGCCCATTTTCTGTACTGGCCAAATGTTTATTCCACTTACATTATGATAGCTCCAAGACACACAGTCAAAATGCTACGTGCTTTGGGAGATCCTGCTTATTCCAGAGGGGTTGTCTATGCTTTATTAGGCTGCATTTTTGAAGAAATGATTTGTTACATCTGCCAATTTTTGCATGTGAAACTAATTTATGTACATGACAATGTTTAGCTCAGCTCTGTAGTTCGGCAGAACATGGTGATAGAGATCTCCTGGCACAAGATCCCTGTAGTTCCCACATGCATTCATTTATTCATAGGAAATGCAAAGATGGAGTTTTGTAAGTGATTCTTAAGTATTTAGTCATTGCTGAATATTTATAACTGACGGAAAAAAACCCTTCATTAAAAAGGTAGGTTGTAACCTTTAATGATGACAGGCTAGAGAGGTCAGAAATCTCTGGCCACAAGTAGAGATTTTCTGTGAAATGCTGCTTGCACAGCACGCCTGACAAAGAAGTCAGCAAACTGCAGGGACGAGGGATGATGCTTGGGCATGCTGTTCCTTAGAGGACTTTGGGAACAGCCCAGTCACTTCCCTCTGCACCCACATCTGACTGCAACCCTCACACCCATCTCCCACTTGGCTTTCTCTGTTGTGTGGCTCAAACTCTGCTGCAGCACAACAATTCTGCTGTAGAGGCAAGTTGGGTGAAACATACCTTGTGCACAGTGAACAGTGTAGCTTTCTATGAAAAGTGTGTTCAAGGCAGAGAGAGAGTAAATTGTAAAATTCAGCTTTGTCAAGCTTCAGACAGCACAGGCAGCAAGAGGCTTCCTGCTCCATCCTATTCAGCAAGCACACTCAGGCAGCATCTGATCCAGCAGCTGTTTGAAGCTGCTGAAAAGGCCCCTGCTCACTTTGGAAACAGCTGACTCATGCCTGAGTAAAGATTCAGGTGGAAAGTGCTCACCTGCAGAGGATCCTGCCCCTTAAAAAGGGATTTTCTACATGGAAGATGGGAGAGCTATGTAAGTCGAGCCCTATACCTCTCAAGGAATGATTTTGGCTGACAAAATTGTAATTAACTGGAGATAAACTGAAGTAGAAAGAAGATAGTAGCTTCAACAAATGAAAAATATTTTTGCTCCTTCTTCTGCAAGAAAAAGATAACTTTACAGTTAATAAGTGGGAGGATCTTAGAAACATTTCAGTGCAATGGAGCCTGTAGTTCAGGACAATACCCTTCCTATAAAACACCAAGACAGTGACAGAGATGTAATGATATTGTTCTCCTCTTTCCAGCATCATGATCAGTCTACCAAAGGGTATCCTGGCCGTTTTGTTGCCAGAAGAGTAGTTGCAAAGCTGATAACATCCTCAAAATGTGAGAGAGGGAAAGGCCTTCCTAAAGTGTGATGAGGGCAGATTTTCTTCACAGGCTCTGTTTTGTAATGTACTACTGAGGCACATGTAATTTCCAGAGCAGAAGCTCTTTAAAGCAGAAGGGAGGACAGTGAAACACAAGTCCTAGAAAACTGTGAGCATTCTACGAACCACACTGCGTAGACCTAAAATCACTGGAGAGACAAAGACGAAACCTCTGATCATGAATTGCTGAGGTACAGTATGGGGATTAATTTAGAAATATAAAGTTTCAAAGTGAAAGACTCAATCACAAAACATCTGTCTGAAGAGATAATACATCTGTCATTTGTCTGTTATTCCCCAAAGTGAGCTGGGGCCAGGACCCATCCACTAGGCTGGTCCCCAAAGACACTCATGACTGCTCATAGCCTTAGTGTGGGTAACTGAGGCCATGTCTCCTGAAGTGTTCAGAAAATACATACAAATGTGTAGTCCTCCTGACACAAAGGGCATCCTGCAACAAAGGCAGAATGGTCTCCAAGCAGAAAGCAAATGCAAAAATGATGTTTTCTCATTCAGCAATGAGGTCTCCAGAAAATGTGAGCTCCTGTGAGGAGCTCGTGACAATTCTATATCAGGGGGCTGTTCTGCTTCCTTCAACTAACCTTCCATGTCACACCAAACAGGAAGCCTTACTACTGCTCCATGTCACCTAGACAACCCCAGGTGGCAGTCACTGGCTCAGAAATACCTGTAAGCTGAAACACCTCTGTTTCTTATTTGCAGCTGTTGCACAGCCTGTACTGAGCTAATGGAACTGCAGGATAAGCTGGAGGGGAGACTAAATGTCATCCTGCAAAAGTAATTTTGGGACCATATAGTACACTCAGCCAGAGGAAATAGGTGGATTTAGGGCTTCACCTTTTGAAGAAGTCAGCAGGCACCTAGCATCTCTGTTTGAAAATCAAACTCTTTTTTAGTGTTATCTCTTGAAGACAATTTCATTAATCTTCCTTCAGTGACCAACACATCCAGGTTTTGGTTTCTACTACGCTCAGCTTCCCCTTCTTGTCTGTTGGCTTTCACCAAAAGCAATCCATACATCCACTCCCTTGGCTGCCTCCCTAATTACCATCTCACTCCTTCTTCCTGGAGCTATGTTCAGAGACCCTTGTCATTTTCCATTTGCCTATTTGTCAGGTCTGAGTCTTCACTGCTTAACCATAATTTATTCTCCTATTTCCAGGTCAGTGAAAAAGTCTCAGGGCTTGTTTTGTCTAGGCCTACCCACAAAGAGTCTACTCTCTCTCACTTCATGGTCCTCTGAAATAGCAGCAAGCAGCCCTACTTCTTGCAACGCTTCAAGGTGACTTGTGCATGAATCACTTCTTATCCTCTTTTCCTAATATGTGTTAGCATATCTACCTTGTCCTTCAGGGGGGGCAAACTATACTTGTGGAAGATCTACAAGTGCTATGCGGAAGATAAGCATTAAGTGAAATATATGTAGGTGTTTTATGGGATAATAATCTAAGGTAAGGATTGACATTTCCAAATCAGGATGATCCTGAGCTGTGGATTTCAAAGCTCCCGCAAGCTGTGTCTGTCTACCTGCCAGACTACTTGAACTATTTTATAACACCATGTTTATGCAATTAATGGGAATAAATGTGATTTCCTTTGTACTACCCCAATAATGTTACAAATGTCACTGCAGTAGTTTTCATATTCTAATAGTAAAGCTTTTTTCCGCCTAATATGGAATATAGCTACCTTTCGTAGAACGCCACGGTAAGCTTGCCTATCTTTTGTTTGTTCATTCCCCTGGGGACTGAGCTGTGCCTAATGTTTCAATTACCTTTCTGCTGCTGCGGAGATGATTGAATTTGGAGTTTCAAGGGACTGCGAAAATACCAGATAGCTAGACAGAAAACCAATACCTCAGGAGCCAACAATTTACTTGGCATATCTTATAGCACTTAAACAACTTAACTCTGGGCAATTAATGGCTGTAATAGTATATTTATTAGACAAGTAAGGGAAAAGGAGGAAAATTACATGAATGTTTAATGAAGACAGTAATAGAAACCACATGAAAATGATGAATTCTCTTTTCTACTCAGGAAATACTAAGTGGCTCTTATCAATCCCATGTATATGTGATATGTGAGCTCATTTAATCAATAGGCTTTACTGCATTTCTTAGCCTAAAGAAGTTCTTTCTCTAAAATAAGGAGGATCTAATTAATCTAAATATACCAAGTATAAGAGTGCAATGCGTTTGTTTGCTGAAATAATCCATCTAGATCAAAGGCTAATTTGTACTTTGAATACTGGAATGACACTGCTTGTATTAAAAAGAAATAAATTATATGAACAGTGATATAATAAGACAACTTTAATTTCAGATAATGATTTCTGTTTCTCACTGATTGGTTTACCAAGACTATTGCCTCTAGTGGTAGTCATATTAAGTTCAGATCCTCAAAGCAATGTCCTTGCTCTTATGATTTGTGTGATACCTGGCTGATTTTCTGTCTTGAACAAAAATATAAAGTAGAATAAGGAAGAACAGATGTCCAACAGCTTATAGAAGTGTTTTCTTCTTGCAATCAGGTACGTGAGACCAATTTGTGTCTCCTGAGGTTTAAATTCTAAGCACCTATCCACATCATGCCTCAGGAAAACATACACATTCTAAGTCCCAACATCTTTTTTTGGATAAGGCACAGGACTTTGTACATTCAGAGCCCAATTCATACCAACTGAAGGACTGGTCATTGCTCTTATTTTTGCAATTCAGAGAGGGGGTGCTTATGATTTAGTTTGTCTTGATACTTTCTTCTCAGGTATGTATCCAACACTTCAGTTCTCACATGCTAAACAACTCAGACCACAGCTTCCCGGGCCTCAGCATCAGAACAATGCCAGCAAACCTAAAGTATAAATTCTATGTGCTAGCCAGAACACGTGGTTCACTTCAGCTCACTCTGGCTACAGATAGAGAGAACCAAGACACCTTCTGGTGCCAAAAAGAAACCAAACAAAACAAACTCATTTAACTCTGGCAAAATGTCTATGACAGTCATGGATTGGCAGAGTGATGACTCATGCATTGTGCAGCTGTGGGACTTTGATAGTAGGGGACCTAACTTCAAATTCTCTATATTACCAGAAAAGGAAAAAAACAAAACAAAACAAAACAAAACAAAACAAAAACCACACATATTTCAAACAAACAAACAAACAAACCCACCAAAAACAAACAAACAAAAAAAAACACCACCAAAAAAATCCACCCCAAACAACTCTTTAGGTACCTTTCAACAGCTTTAGTCGAACAAAATGACAAATAGTCAATTTTGGAGTTCTAGTGCCCTTCATCTTCAGCTATATGAAGCCTTCATTGTGACCATTGCTGCCTTGGAGTTGCCAGCCTAAACATGGAAGTTCATCTGCTCTCCTTTCAGGAGATAGTATTGTGTTAGAACATCAAAAGGAGTATTTGGATCTAAAGATGCAAAGAAGCTGTAGCACAGACTGAATGACACAGTCCAGTATGCTCTTTATTTACTCAGTGGCAAACCAAAGAAATCAGCCTTTTCAGTTTGAAAATCCTCTTAGAAGGCTAAGCTCTAAGATTTGCAGAAGTTTGTGTTTTACTGTGTATGTGTTCTCATTAACTCTCTCACTGAAGACTGTCTGGCGTATGTGGTGGTGATCACTCACATCAGAAAGTCATTATTATTTTTGAAGATGAGAAAATATATTAGGAGAGAAGATATAACAGGAAAAGTCCTCATATTTGACCAAGAGGAAGGTAAGGAATGAGATATGCTTTGCACATAGCCCTGATTAACCTCATTGGTCAGAGTTTATCAGGTGTCTGTCAGGGTGTGCAGCTCCCCACAAACGCAAAGAAGCATAGAACATTAGCATTTTACTTTTTCTAAAGGGCAGTCTTATTTNCCCAACTGCTTTCAGCAAATGAAATAGACTACACATTTTTGGTTCCATAACCCAAGACATTATCACAGGCCCTTCCCAAAGCTGGGGACCGCTACAAAGGTGTCAGGCAGCAGCTAATGAGTAGAGGGTTAGGTGAGGGAATGGTTAATGAATCAGGAGGATCGGAGCCTCAGATACACAGTTAAAATCCATATCACAGGATAAAAGTTATTCTGCTGCAAATACTCAGTTTATATGATACAAGCTAAATTCAGCTCCTTAAATGATATAATATCTGGCAATACTGCTGTGCTACTTAGAACATTTTTTTCCAGCCTTAATGGAAATATTGATGAGTAAACAAATCCTTTATTCTTCCTTCTGCTTTTGAAGCTAGTATTTTAAAGTACATTAAACAATGGAATTCACACGCACACCCCTAAGCAGACAGATGGCTATAAAATATGGGCAGCTTGATCGACTATGATGGGGAAAAGATCTAGTTTCTGCAAAAATATGTACCTGTATGACTCACTTATTAGCTGCAAGGAAAGGGTCTCTGCTAAAGTTAATGAGCCTTTCTCCATGTTAATATCTGCTTTGCTGATTGCAGTCCAGGAGGCTACCTGCTATGGTAACTAACTTAATTTGCTTATTGTATTTTTTATATAACACACTGTATTAAATAATTTAAAATAGCAGTCTAATAGGCTTATGAACAAACAGGATCACTTCTAAAACTGCTTACCTGTTCAACAGTTCCAGCAAATAGGCTAAAGCAACCCTTTCCAACAGTCAGGGAGGAGGCACACAGCCCATCCATACAGCTCCTCAATTTTACAAAGGCAGCTGAAAGGACTGATTTTCATAATAACTGGAGGACCTCCTCCGTAAGGGCTGAGTCTTGCTAAATTGCTTACATATAGGTAAGGGGGAGGAGGAGGGGGGGCTTATCTACCAAGGCCTTAAATCCACACCCTGAAAGTTACCTGGCTAGGGCTCACAGGAACATCTATGCAGGCTCACATTTTTTATGCTCATTTCTGTTCCATGGTAAATTTTTTATGGAAGTTTGAGCTGTAGCGGGACAGACATTTTGCATACAAGACAAGTGGATAAAATACACTTTCGCACAATAAAAAATGAATGCTACTAGCTCTGAAAAACCTCCATTCAAAATGTACACCATTGGAAAAGTGAACTTTAACAGCAAAAGATGGCTCATTTTGACCATATGACTCATGGGGGCATACTGTGTGTGTGGTGTGCTTACCAGAACTGGGAAGGGTATCACCTAGGGTCTGGTGGGAGACGTGCCAAACTGGGCTTATCTGTGGGCTAAACCACCAGCTGGCCTTGACCTCACTGGCATTCCTTCAAGAGATGGCTTCTGTTGGGGCAGTGCTCCCTCCTCTATGAAGAAATTCCCTTACCAAGGGAGATGGTGGAGAAAAGCAATTTTAATGGATTCTCCCTGAGTAATTCCGAGTGTGAAATTAACATGGCTTGTTCTTTTGATGAAACAAGGTCCTCAAAATCTCAAATGTTTTTAAATGAAAAATATTCCAATTTCTTTCTTTTGTTTCTCCAAAATCGCACTTTGGAGTTTTGCTTCTACCTTCTCCTCTCAGTCCACCACCAATTATTTAGATTGCAAAACCTCTGTAGGAGGGATTTTCTCTTACAACAGGTGTCAGCAGTGCCGAACATAACAGAGCTATTGTCTTAGGTACTCCTAGGCACTAATGAAAATAATTCATAGTAGCACAGTTAAGCAATTCCATGGGATATCTCTATTGTACTAAAATATCTAAACTACAAAAGTAAAATCTCAGACAGGAAAAAGCCACGTAAGTGCAATGCTATTATGATCTCTTATGCTGCTTATTCAGCTAGAACCTATTCATTTTAGAACCACAAAATATGGACGTTCCCAAGCACTCAAGAATCTGACGTTCTGAACCTTTACACAGTCAATTCCACCCAACTTAAGCTCCCAAATGTGTTAACACATCTGGTTTGAAGTTACTGTCACCACACAAAGTGCATGCAATGGGAAGGAGATAAATGAGGTCCTAGTCCAACCAAAATTTTTCTTCCTAGAAAGAGTCGATTTCAGCACTAGGTTTTGATTTTCTGCTGAGTGATTAACAAGAAAAATTGCACATCCCATCAATATGTGAAAAGTCAGTAAAAATCTGTTTAAAAAATACCAATTATTTTCTTCATACAAATGGTTCCCCCCACAGGAGAATGAATGCAGCTTGGGTCCTACCAGTGCTGTTTGCAGTACAAATCTACTAGTACTGAGCAGAGGCTGATCTCACAGCACTGCTCTCTTTCCCTTGCTTGGCATACAAACAAGGATCCTCTCTGCTATTTCCTATACTCATATTTTCCTTTTGTTCTTTTTTTTTTTTTATTTTTCACTTGCTGTCCTCCAAAACCCTAGTCCTCTGTCAAATCTAGGTGAAAGCAGCTAGTACAAGTAATGAGATTGGAGAGGGGTTGTAACAGACAGAAAAAATGTCACTGCAGGTGGGACAGGAGCATTGCAAAAATATCCTTCATCATTGTGTACATAACAGGCACAGCTTTCATTTTGCCCCAAGGAAGGAGGCTGGGAAAGAAGAAAGTATATTGCTCCTCTTTCTGCGGATAGGGACAACCTGTGCTGAGCCAGCAGGAGCTCCCACATGTGGGTCAGTGGGGCAGATGCACCCCTGAGCAAACTCTCTCACCATAGCATGAGTAACTAGTTTTCAGAAGACATAACCTCAGGCAAGACTGCCTTGCTATGTTACAGCCACACACCTCAGGAAACCCAGATCTAGTACTGGCTCTCTCTGAGGTGGGGGGCTGGATGAGGTGGGTCCTGCCTGGGCCTTTTTTTGCTGCCCCTACATCCTATTGCAGCAAAAGAAGAAAGGGAAGAACTGGAGAACAACCATGTATCCAAGACCTCCCATTGCTCCACTTGGACAGAGAATGGATTTAGCAAGCCATTTATTTTTGTGCATGAGCAAGGAGTTATACGTGCATTTTGAGAATTCTACCTTCAGTGTTTTCTATGGCTTCTGTAGACCCTGCATCTCCTTTCATAGTACTCCACCTTCATTGTAGTATTCCCACCAGCTTCTCCATGCTCCCAAAAGCATCCTGGTACTCAGTGCTCAAAAATATGTGTGCTGTTACATCACTTATGTGTACCAGACTCTGCTCTGATTCTTCATGCATGAACACTGATGCTAAACTGTATTTTATTTTATAATGGGTCGACAGAAAATGGAGCCAGAGTTGTTCTGTTTTGATTTTGCAAGCAAATTGAAACTTGTTAGGTATTTGTGGTTTCCACCAAATTTCAAAACTACAAAAGATCCTTTCATTTTTGCTTTAGTTTGATGATTAACTGGTTTCTCTGAACCCACCAGTACATATACATATACATATACATATACATATACATATACATATACATATACATATACTTACACTTACACTTACACTTACACTTACACTTACACTTACACTTACACTTACACTTACACTTGCTTGCACATAACCTCTACAATAATATCATCAGTAGTTCAGTGTCATCAAATCAGAATACTTACAGTTTTTTTTTTAAAAATAGTGTGGTTTTGTTTGTTTGTTTTGGGGTTTTGGTTTGGGTTTTTTTTACAATTTTATATTTAACTTAAATTTTTTTGCTATNGTGGGGCGGGGGGAGCAGGTGCCTGTAGATACCCAAAGTGATGAAAGAGGCAAGTTATTATTCTTGATACTATTTACTCCTGACACCTAACCCCATCCTTCAGCCTCCAACCATGTAAGAGACCTGGATTTTTGCTTTCTGTTTGGCCATGATTAACAGAGACTCTCCTCCTCCCATACAGAAANTGTATTTTATTTTATAATGGGTCGACAGAAAATGGAGCCAGAGTTGTTCTGTTTTGATTTTGCAAGCAAATTGAAACTTGTTAGGTATTTGTGGTTTCCACCAAATTTCAAAACTACAAAAGATCCTTTCATTTTTGCTTTAGTTTGATGATTAACTGGTTTCTCTGAACCCACCAGTACATATACATATACATATACATATACATATACATATACATATACATATACATATACTTACACTTACACTTACACTTACACTTACACTTACACTTACACTTACACTTACACTTACACTTGCTTGCACATAACCTCTACAATAATATCATCAGTAGTTCAGTGTCATCAAATCAGAATACTTACAGTTTTTTTTTTAAAAATAGTGTGGTTTTGTTTGTTTGTTTTGGGGTTTTGGTTTGGGTTTTTTTTACAATTTTATATTTAACTTAAATTTTTTTGCTATTTTCTAACCTCAGGTATTGAATTCAGGAGAAAAACTATGTTTTTTATGAAGGGAAAGATATCTTTGAAGTTGTAGGGAGAGAAGCTTTAAAATGTCAGGTAACTGCAGACCCAGATACCAAAAAGAAAATCATAGGAACATAAAATACGTATATATATTTTAATCCCCTTATTTTGAACAACCTCCTGAATTTTTGGCACATAAATCATGATCTTTGAAATACTCATCTCTCAACTTCCAGTGGTTCATTTTCTTATTAAAAGTAGACAGTGGAAAGGGAACAGTTAAGGAACAGAAATTCATCAGTTGAATAATAAAGAGCAAATGCACATTTTGCCTTGTGGGCCTTCATATTCTTCTGAGCTCTCTAAGTGCTTCCATCTTCTTTTGGAACTCCCTNTGTTTCCTAGATTTAGCCCTTGCCCTGACGCCTCTTTTGATGCAGGTATCAAAGATGTTGAGGTCACAGAGAGGGATTTGCTTTCCCTTCTAGGAAGGAGACTGCTATGTGGAAAAGTCACAGGGAAGCCATGGTGTCCTGGCATCAAGGAAAGGTACGGTCAGGACGTGAATGATCACTGTGCAAAGTCTGAACGTTTTGCTTCATCAGAGGAGCAAGTAGAAGTTTTCCCAAATCAGGAGCAAGAATGGAAGAGGAAGAGGATTCAGGGCAAATTTATACTCACATCTAGGCTTGGATGACACTGTGTATGCACAGCACTGTCCAGAACCAATCACTTGGTGTCTGATCCAGAACCAAGGCCTCTGTTCTCTTGATCCTACAAGGTGCTAAGGCCAGTGAGATCTGAGGATATAGGTGCCTAAATCATGGACACCCACACAACAGAATCACTTGCTGCCCTCCAGTGTGGCCTTCTCTGCTGTGGTCTGCGTGCGCACAGAACTGAGCAACTCCTTTCCTCTCACAACATTCAGTAATATACAATTTCTTCCAGTCGCTGGAGGCTGGAGTGAGATGAACACCGTGTTTTTTGCTTCACAGACCTTGATAACTCCAAAGCGACTGATCATAATTCTCGGTAATTTTTAAGATTGAATCTTGGTGACCAGAGAATCAGGAGCCAGGCTTCAGGGAGAGATAATAATGCAGTTGTAAAAGTGCTCAAAAGAGGATGGAGTTTACAGAGAGAGCTGAGCCACAGTCACACGTCTGAGGATTTAGGTGTATTGTATGCCACCAAAAGTCACACAACAAACATAAACATGGGACTTGTTTCAGTCTACTTGATTCAGAGGTATACCATGATTCTAATCAAATTTCAAAAAAAACTCAAACCAGCAACAAAAACCTCTTGTCGCTTCCTGTGGGTGGCAATGTACCCAGAAAACAGACTCCTCTGCTGCAGTCACAGTTGTGTTTTTAGAACTGTTGGAACCCACTCATTATCCTTGAATATATCTTGGAGCAGGGGGAAGGGGAGAACTAGCAGTGGTGAGTCAGCAGAAATAATGTCTATTCCAATGTAGATGATAGTGCCTCCTAATTTCCTCCCTGGTCCCCATGTAAAATGGGAGGTTGTCAAAAGCCCAGACAAATCTCCAAAAGTATACCTCACCCAGTTTTAGGAGGATCTCTTGCCTGGTCAGAAACAAAGCTTTTGCTTTCTTGTACTGTTCAGAAGACAGCAAGGAAAGATGAAGATGGATGTACCAAGAGACTAACAACATATCTGAAGGAAAGTCTCACAAAACATTGCTCTCCTAAGGAGAATTTCCACTCTTAGAGAGATTCTCCTTTGTCATCTCGCAGCAACAGTGTCTCTCAAATGAAGATAAAAATCCATGAAGGCTTTCTGCATTCTCACATTCTGCTTGGAGGTAGTATTTTCCTCTCCTTCTCGTGGTTGCCTTTTCTCCTTTCATTTCCACCCATAAGTCTCTAACAATAAAAGGGTGTCATAAGAAGATCTTTTGGTTGCTGCTTTCTTTAATGAGAAGGAGGATGGAGCACAGTGGAGGGAAGACCAGAATGGCCACCGGAAAGGCATAGCAGTGGAGAGAGTCAAACTATTAGAAAAATGGGGATCCTAAAGTACCATTAATAACAAGGCTATGAAGTCAAAGAGCCCATGGAGTGAAGGATATACTCACAGGAAACCTGAATGTGCTGATTGAGCAATGAAGAACCTTCCCTAGGTCATAGAAACCTTTGAGGGACACTGGGGAAAAGGAGAGTACAGAGGAAGTGGGTCACAATGTTTTACTACCTGACAAATCTCATGCTGAACACTGCTCCTCTGTAATGGGACATGTAACTACTGTGCCCCTACCCCTCACCTGCCTAGAGAGGAAACTTCACCCATAGAGAATCCACAATGTCTTCTAAGCAGATGAATGCAGCAGAAACTTTCAGCAGAGAGAAAACAGAAGAATGAAGTTCTGTCTCCCAGAATCCTGTGGTCATCTGCAAACGAGTCTGGAGACTAAAGCATAGCTTTCACTTCAAACAAACTCCTTTTCCATTGGAGAACAAGACAAGATTGTTGGAATAGGCTAAGGTACTGGGCACAATTGATGAGCATATTCAGAGCTCCTGCTCCTCCATTTTTGTGCATTCCAACCTCCCACATGGCTATAAAGTGAAGAGTGGTAAAATCCTGGAAGAGCCAGGAGACTAAAAATACTTTTGGGAGCTATTGTGCAAGGCACTTGCTGGCATCCAGCAACATATACACTGGCTGAGCTGCCACTGGTGCCACTTACATGTGACAACAGGAGCTGCTGACTCCAGTGGGTGGGTATGGAGAAGCAGCTCTCTTTCCTCCACCACAGGTGGTTCTTTCAAGGCCAGGTCTTTCCTGACAAGTGTAAGAGGCTCATTGTGTGAAGAAACACAGCCAAGGGGTTTAGTCAGATGTTATGTTACAGTTGTCTCCTCTTTTTCCCCTTTGACTTATGTCTGTTTTGTCTGATCACAAATCATACTGTGAATCATCAGGCAGCCTCCATGTTGTCCTTCAGGGGACACGAATATTCAAA
>VWYO01020523.1:39674-49828 GCA_013400275.1 Rhadina sibilatrix | reverse complement strand
TTTTTTTTTTTTTTACTGTAAGAACACGGCATTGTTAGTTCTAGGAACCATTGTTTTAATTGTTGTAATTAAGTAGCCACTCTAATATCAAACGTAGGCCAGTCTGACTTAATTATTCAGGTCCCACTGGGGATCTGCCTGGGGAATTGCATCAGTCACTATAGGCAAATTTTGCCCAGCCCTTCCCATGGCCTCTAGATGTTCATCCTCCCATAGCTGGTGAGCTTTCTGCAAATCATCCATTTTTCCTGTAATCTGAAAAAAATGCCTAAAAGGAAATCCCAGTCTTTCCAAGTATGATCTGCATTTGCCAAATATTTTCTTCTATCTGTTCCCCTACCCCTATGGAGTCATCCAAATATGAGAATAATTCCTTTTTCAACTCTCTTTTATCCTGAGTGGTTACTGGCACAATTAAAAATCCAAATCTTTCACCCTGGCTCCCCAGTGGAACCTGACACAGGGGATCTGATGGATTCCTGTCTCCAGTGTCCTAGGCACTCGATGTCTTATACTGGGCTCCCTCTCTACTTCTGGAGAGGGATATGGTATCCTGACTTTTTGCCTTGAGGGGGGCTGTAGGAACAGTATTTCCTTCTTTTCCCTGTCCTGGAAGCTGGAGATACAGGGGATCTGCAGCCAGCCCTGGATTTTTGTAGATTTTGAAGACGAGGTGGGAGAAGATACTGGAAAACTTCCCAACCCTCACTCTTATTCTTTTCATTGTTTCCTTCTCCTCCTTCTTCTTTTTTCTTACAAAATGACTCCTGCTGGTATTTGTCTTAACCATATTTTTCCACTTTCTTTTTTAACCAAACCTTTCCCAGTATAATTTAAATACAATGAAAAATTTTGAAAAATACTAACATCATCTGTCCCAAAAGGGAGCCATTTAAATCCTCTTGGTAGATCATATTCTGGCCAGATAAAATAACAGTATTCTACAATTACTTCCTTAGTTGTCTCTGAGGGAATGCACAAACTATCTCAGAACCTCAGCATTCTCCCCAAGGAACTATCTGGGGGTCTTCCATGATCGTAATCACTCTTGTTGAGATTCTTTCTCATCTTTCCTTCACTGCCTTCCCTGGGTATCCTTTCAAGCTTACTCCCTGAAATTCCCATTGTACTCTGTGATGAGATTTTCAGTGGTCCCTCCCTGTGGACCTCTTCACAGACCCCTTTGGTCTGTCACTCTCCGGTGCTCTCAAGCACCCAATCAGTCATTCAGCAACGGCTGCCACTGAAGGGAGAGGTCATCTAATAGTGGGTGAGGTGTGCCAGGAGCTCCGTTTGCTGTCCTCCACCCCTGGAAGGTGAAAGCTTTCCTGTATGAGGCCTCAGCTGAGCAGAAAATCACACCGCCAAAGGCCATGTCCACAAAGGAGACAGAAAAGTCCTGCAAGTATCAGCTTTACTCAAATAAATGGAGAGTCCAATGGGGCATACCCCTGTGGAGTCTCTCAAGTTTTTTGGGGCATGCAGCCTCCTTTTTATCCTAAGTTCCCAACCACAGGTTGCCTTCTTCCTTTCTCAATTGGCTGAGGTGCCCAGACTGCCTAATACATGTTCCCCCTTTAACATGTACCCCCATATCATTGTATGATCATTAAAATTAGCTTAAAGCCCACCCTGGCAGATAAGTTGCTACTCATAAACCTATTAAGCCTGCACACTCTTCCCTAAAGCTCAAAAGTTGAGACCCTGTTGGCTTCTGTAACAAACTTGTGCAGTTTGATGTTAGTAAAGCCCTCACACTCATTCTTCCAGAACATGATTGGATTTTTCAGGCTACTTAGTTACAAAGTTTGTTTGTGAAGGCCACCCACACCTACTCCCCTATTACTAACCAGGCAGGAACTGAAAAGAATTTTTCTTATTACTTGGAAGCCTGTGTGCCTTCCCTGTATTGAAGACTATCTAGAGGAAAGGGAAAAGGGAATAGTATGGGTAAAAAAAAAACCAAACAGGGGGAGGGCTTTGGGACATCACTGCTGTCATGGGCTTAGGAAAGAAGATGCTGTCTAATAGCCCCGCCATCTGGATCAAAGAGAGGAAGAGATGATAGAAAGGTGGTATGGGAAAAGATGTATGAAGCTTTTGCCCCATCAACTGTTATTTCTTCATTCAGGGCAGAGCATGTGCTGTGCACACAGCCCAGCTGGTGTTGGTAATCAGCACCTAACCTT
Source organism: Rhadina sibilatrix (assembly GCA_013400275.1). NCBI lineage: Eukaryota > Metazoa > Chordata > Aves > Passeriformes > Phylloscopidae > Rhadina > Rhadina sibilatrix. The sequence goes on along the minus strand of VWYO01020523.1, from coordinate 47,639 downwards.
CACAACTGTGGTCCATCCCCATGCGCCCAGCAGAACACTTGCATTCTCAGCCTTTGGAAACACTAAAATATCAGCAAGCACTCCCTTACTCCCTTCTTTGGGTACAGTGCCACCTCTCAAAAGACACAGTCTAGGAAGAAATAATTATGGTAAGCTGGACATAGACAAAAGATAACTGGGGGATGGAAGAAAGCTAAATCAAGAGATAACTATGCCAAATTGCCAGACTGCATTTGCAAAATACATGGTAGGATAATGTATTATTTGAATAATACTGATAGCATTATTATAAACTAAATCATAATCCATATGCATTGGGGAGAGAGTTAAGGTAACAGCAAATTCACCTGCTTAATACTTTATAACAGGTTAGAATAATAAATTATCCATTTTTTAGAAGCAATCAGTCCTTCTGTCAACCTTGAAATGGTTTTACAGAAAACTAATTTGCTTTTACAGAAAATGCAAATATTACTGAGATATTGCACAGTACAACAGTTTCTTAGTCTTACTAATAACTTTCATCAGGTTATAAACAAATAGTTTGTGGAAAGATTGCTCATAAAAACAGCAAGTGTCAGGCAAGTTGCTAGGCCCTGCTTCATCCTCTTTGTGCAGCTCAGTTGTGAGTGAGTTGAAAAAGTACCAAAGGCTGTCGTGCCAAGGCGTAACTCCATAAAGTGGCCTAAGTGCCTTCCTCCATCTTTCTCAGAAAAGAGGGCCCACCTCAGTGTCAAAAGGAATAACCTGGATCTCCAGAGAAAAATACTGTGTTACAAAGTTTAAGAGAAAGTTGCGAATTCCTCTTTCATTATCTTTTTAGTGGTTTGTTGGTTCTACAAGCTGCCTCCCTTCTGCTGGGCTAATCTACGCATATGGCACACCTCTTTTCTGCCAGCAACCCTGCCCAGCTCTCTCCTGGGTGCTGGAGGAGTTCCAGCAAGGTCAAGCAAGCAGTGCAAGACAAGGCAGCATATCCGCTGAGCAGCCTTCCAGCTCCAGGTGACCCTCTGCAAGGCCCATCTTTCCCTGTGGGCAGACAGGGCACAGGCTCATGAATATTCAAGGTGGTTATACAGGCTACTCTGGCACTGTGGCCACTTCCCTTTCCTAAGCCAGCTGGCACTGTCAATAAGCCCAAATAACAATCATGACAATGTTCAAATGCAAATCTATTATCTTCTCTCCCTGTCTAAGACGACAGTCAAGCTGAGGGCAGAGTCTCTTCAAAGAGGAAACCTTGTCATAATTAAACTATAAAATTTCCATCACTTTTTCTAAACCTTTCCAGAGATGTGCTTCCAGTTCTCTGGCACAGCTACAGTTGACAATCTCTGAGACACTGAGCCATCCTACTACCATTCCCTGGAGCATGCAGTCAGCCCTGGTGCAACTCCCACTCCATTTGTGGCATGGCAGCTTTCTGCTACAGAGTGAACAGCATTGTCTAGAGAGAACCCACCCAGGACAGTCAGAACACCTGAGCTTCCAAAGCCACCTGTATACTGAGCAACTCCCACTGTAGCTCTAACCCAGGACTTAAGCAACCTCTTCTGAATTTTCATTTGCTGCATTTCACATTGCAGCATATTGTATGAACAACTGATATTTCTGAATCACTGAAAAGTGAAAGAAGAGAAATTCTTGTTTTCCAGAGGGACAGCAGAGCCTTCAAGGCACTGGTGAACTCTGCTGTTGGAAAAAAGAGTGATTTAAAACACAGTACTTCCCTTTGATGCTTACTGTCTTAGACATCACATTAATCAGAGCCTAGTGGATGGCTGATGTGCAACCATACACACTTTTACTTAAAAGCAGAGAAATCAAGGACATTTAACAGCTCCAGATATGGTATTTTTAAACTTCAAAAGTAATGAACTATTTATGAAGTGCCACTGAGGGGAGTATCCAGCCTATATTTGTTTGAACAGTTTGCCTTTTAAAAAACTTGCCAATTCTTTTTCTTAGGTGCATACCAATTTACTGCAAAGTTCATGTGCATGCAGACCTCAGATAGAATCACCACCCTTTGCTAGCTTCTTTTTTAACTAATGACAGTAGAAGTAGATTTTCCTTCACCCTACAAAAAATGTGGGAGAAAACTCCAAAACCAAATAAAAAACAAAACAAAACAACAAAAAAAAACACCCTTCATGTAGCATGAAGCAGAAAATTTCCATCAATGGGAAAATTCTAAAAACATTTGGGCAACATAACCTACCAACCAGCTCCTCTGGTCAGTCTGAGCTCAGGTGCCACTGTTACCATAGCTACCATGAAAGAAAAGGCATTCTCTGGGAAGATGACCTGTTTTCCCCACGGGACTGTCCAGGCTACTAAAATACTTTACAAGCTTTCACCAGAGGTTCTATAACATAAGGAAGCTGATAAGAGGGCAGCACTTTTTACACAAAAAAAAGTTAAAACCCATTTGCTGGAAAATTGTGTTTTCCCACCATTTCACACAAATGTCTAAGGAAGAATCTTAGATTGAGATGCTTTGGCAAACAGCCATCTCTGTCTGAGGAAGCAAGGTCCCAAAATAGTCCTGCAGAAAGCTGCTGCTGTTTATTGCTGCTGTAACTCTGAACATGAACATGGGTTTGCCCAGATGTGCAGACATTTAGCAATTCGTATTCTGTATCCAACTAGTACTCCTTCATTTTCCGTGCAGCTCCTGCACTGTTTTCTTTCCCAGGAAATGGCTCTTTTGTCCTAAGCAAGGCTTTTCTCTCAGCCTTTTCAAATATTGAAAATCTACTGTTCATTTTCACTTCCATCTTCAAGAAACCATTCTTGCAATGTTTTTGGCTTTTTCTTATTCAGCTGAACACAATTGAATTAAGAAGCAGAATAAAAATTTCAAGTCCTATAAAACCTGCAAAATTCCAGAAAAAAAAAAAAAAAGTAGCATTGTTAAATGTAAGAGACAAAATAGCACACTTTTCTGCAAATGTGGACCTCCAGTTAGTGCGGTATCCTAAATGTGATAATTTGTAATCTATTAGCTCAGTTACTCTCAAGAGGAAAAAACAAGTCTGTTTCAGGAGGGTTATTGGAAAAATAAAGGAAACAAGAGGTGAAACTAATGAGAACAGTTTATCTATTTAAAATGAAGAGGCTCAGAGAGATACTCAGCATTTTTTTTTCTGTAACTAGAAGAGAACTATTAATTTTTTAAAAACCAAATGTTTCAATGCATAAAAGAGAATTGAATTAGTTTAAAATACCATCAAAAGTAATTTTTAAAGGGCATCCAGAAGGTTTTCAGGATGCTTCACACTGCATTGCTATAATCAAATAAAGGAAAAGCATTTCTGTCATGGAAAGAATAGCTATATTGTTTTTTAATCGATTTCTTCTGGAAGTATATTGATAAATGATAAAACTGTTGAACACAAATGGTAGCTAGGTGCCTGAATTATTCAGCCTTCATGGGAACAGGACTCTAAATGTTAATTCTGCTTTTGAAAGACAGATAACAATAGCAAATAGGTATTCTGCATAACTACTTATCAACCTAGAATAAAAATGTAGCATAGAGAAACACAGGCATGGGAAGAGAGCAGAGGACTTGAAACTGTTGAAGTATAGCCAGAACTATAAGAGGGTTACCACAAACACTCACCAAGGTCAGCCAGTGGACAGCAAATGAATGCAGCCTTACAATCTGAGTAATTTGAGCTCAGATTGTAAGTGAGTACACTCAGAAAATGAGTAATGTCAGCTTCAGATACAGCAAAGACAGAAAGTAAGAGGTATTCAATATAAAGAAGTCACCAGAAATAGTGAAATCAGATATGGACTGGAAAAACCAACTGTATATAATTTGAAATTTAAGTGTTAGCATCATTTAACAGACAAATAATCATTATTTGACTAGACTATAAGACTTTTCTAGACTTAGAGTAAATTTTTATTCTCTATTACTTTGGGCCATCTAAATGCAACAAATTAGTGCAATAAATTGCGGGATAATTTGACAAGTTAGTGGGCAATTTGGATGAAATGATTTGGTGGAAAATTTGTGCAAATTACACTCTTTAAATGTAGTTTAACAGTCTGAATTCATTGAAATCTCCAGCTTCAGTGGGAGTGCAATCCGTACAACTCCAGTTAGAGTTTCACCCAGCGCAGAGACCCTGAAATTTCACTGTAAGCAGCAGATTCAGTACAACCTCAGTAAGTATACCCTGGATGGTGACCATGTTGGCTACCTCCTAAGCCCTCTGGGAACAGCACTGAAAGATCATCCAACAATTTTCTTGGTCTTTCAGCTAACTACAGCAAACAGGAATTTAACTGGACTTCAAAGGCCTTCCTCAGCTTTGGTTCCATTACACATGAACAGGGGCATTGTGCAAAGGATACTGAGTTAAGGGATGTGCCCTATACACAAAAGGTTTCCTAGCATCACTGACCAGTGAGCATACCCACAGAGGCCTTGAGTGGTGCTTACAGTCCTCTCAAAAGTCCTGCAGGAGTCAAGCAGAACCTGAAAAACCCAGATGTGAGGAATCAGATCTCTTCCACACACAATGTACTACCACTTAGAAACCCAACAGTTTCCTATATACATCCAGAGCAAATGAAACCCCAGAGAAAAGAAGTAGTGCTGTAATTCAAGTACTTTAGTGACTTTTTATTAGAATAGGATCAGAAGCAACACTAGAGAAAATGCGACAAAGAAACACAGAATTTGTGATTCACAACATAAAAAGAAAATATCTAGAAGAAGGGAGTTGAACAGAAACCAGAACAGTTTGAACAATTTGAATATGTCCTACACCATTAGTGAGTAGCAGATAATTCCAGGCATAGCACCATTAAACAATGAAAAGGAAGCAGATCACTAATACATGGCTTCCTGCTGAACACCACAGCAAGAAACTCTCTGATAGAACAAAGTGCTACAGACACTCTTCGTGAATTCAGCTGCATCATGTATTGACCATGTGCTGTGCCAACCAAATGAAGCCCGCTGGCAGGACATAGGGAGCAATTCAACTGCAGGCAGTCAAAACAGTGACTAACCTTCAAAAGATGACTTATGGCTTGGGTCTCTGCATGGTCTCTGCATTGAATCTTCCTTGAACTTCAACACTGCAAAGAGCAGAAGACATGTTTATTGGAAAGGTAAGGTCAAGGGAACTGAAGTGAAGCATTCCAGTAGAACAGTTTCTACCAGCTGAAACTCTATTGCTGCTAAGGGGTTTCTGTCTCCATACTCAAGTTACTCTGTTAGTGGACAGACCACAGACCACTGAGCTCCCTTGCATGGCAGCATGCTGCATGTTACAAATTTAAAGAGCCAATTCCATCGAAAACGATTTATTTGCCAACAAAAATTTCAGAGAAAATCGACAAAGCCAACGAGCAAGGAAACAGTGCCAGCACTGGATGAAACCACGCGCACAACCTCTACCACATTACACTCCCTGGTTTCAAGAAAGTCTGGGCCCATGCCAGCCAGTTTTATACCTTTTCTTGCTGGGCTTATGTGAGTCAAAAATTCTATAAGTCCTTTCGTCTCTTGGAGCCTTGGTTTCAGTGGATGTTGAAATCTCTGGTGGCAGGATCTGCTGTTTGAAAAGGTTTCCTGGGTGGAGGGAGCTCCTGGGCGATTCAGATGGCCCTGATAAGATGCTATCTAGAAGCCATCAAGCTTCATAAATGGCCTGATGTCCTGTCCTGGTCATTCTCCACCTTCTATTGGAATTCTAATTTCTTTGTTCTCTCCTCCAGGGGCAGGGGAGGCTCTTGCAAAATTTTCCAAGCCTCCTGCTCTGAGAGGGCTTTTGGCTTTCTTATGACACTATATTTCTATGACTATTTACTATCACGATAAACATTGTGGAAAAACATAAACCACAATAACAAAACTATGAAAATATGAATTATCATTCACCACACTGCACAACAGGATGTCCTCTTGAGCAGAGACACCTCTCCAGGTTATTCTTGGAGGCTGAGACATTGCTTGGCGCATTCTTGATGGGCGATTAGCAGCATGCTAAACTTTGGAATTTCAGCTAAGTGATATATATAAAGAGATGATTGAGTTTGTACAATCCTTTACACATACACTATTAACCAAGTTTAGGTATAGAACTAAACCCAGGTGCACCTAGACTCATTTCTGGGAAGTTTAGAAAGCAATGGGGTCCTTTCTGAACCTTGTGACACAATGGCAGGATCTTCCTGAATGTTTTGTCCTGCCCTGTCCCTATGAAATCAATAATCAAGTGTACCATACATCAAATCTTGTTAAACCACTGCCACTTCACCATTAAACTTTGTTAGCTTACTACTTTGTATCAATGAAGTANGTGTGTCTGTGTGTGTGTGGAGGGGAATAGGTCGGCAGAGGCAATTACAGGACAATTCCAGAGTTATTCAGTGATCTCGGTCACTCCTGGTTTGGAATAAGGGAATAGGGTGTCTATGATGTGGAGAGAAAACTAGAAACAATGCTCTGCAAGATACTTGACAGAGATAACTGATGTCTGAGATGTCTGGTTAAAAGACAGCTCTGAGTCCAAAGTGTTTATGCTATATTAGCACCACCACAAATCTAGGCTACCTGTCTCTGGGCCTTCCCAAGAGGTCTGAACTCAGACAGAGAGAGCTATCATCTGCTCCTTGCATAGACAGTTCCAAGTAATCTCATGGCCCTGTCATATCCTGTTACAGGAATTATTTCACCTTAGGTGCTTGTTTAAATTCATCTGTTTAAGTATAGCCCTAGTTAAGTTGTTTACTCCCTCTATATTTTTTCTTCCACCAGTTCAGAAAGAAGACAAAGGCTTCATAACATTTCACATCAATACAAAATTGAAAGAAAATACATGCAGGATAGTAAAGAAACTAGGAAACAATCCGAGTTACAAAACAGAGAGAGAAAAAAATAAAGAGCAGATTTGTTACCTACAGGCCATTACTTTCATACTAATTTTCATTTCCATTGTCACTAAGGTCATTATTAAATTATTTGACATTATTGGAAAATGGATTCCTAANAACATAAACCACAATAACAAAACTATGAAAATATGAATTATCATTCACCACACTGCACAACAGGATGTCCTCTTGAGCAGAGACACCTCTCCAGGTTATTCTTGGAGGCTGAGACATTGCTTGGCGCATTCTTGATGGGCGATTAGCAGCATGCTAAACTTTGGAATTTCAGCTAAGTGATATATATAAAGAGATGATTGAGTTTGTACAATCCTTTACACATACACTATTAACCAAGTTTAGGTATAGAACTAAACCCAGGTGCACCTAGACTCATTTCTGGGAAGTTTAGAAAGCAATGGGGTCCTTTCTGAACCTTGTGACACAATGGCAGGATCTTCCTGAATGTTTTGTCCTGCCCTGTCCCTATGAAATCAATAATCAAGTGTACCATGCCATCAAATCTTGTTAAACCACTGCCACTTCACCATTAAACTTTGTTAGCTTACTACTTTGTATCAATGAAGTATATTGTTGTTTCTCTCTTATGAGTGAAGTGCATTACTCCATCCTCACCAGTCACTTCTGAAGGACCACTTAGAGAGATGCCAGAGCTACTCTGAATTTGACTCACTCCATTTGAGAAAAATGCTGGTGTTTGCTAGTTCTTTCAGGAAAAACTACCTTGACACAGAAGACTCCCATTGTGTAATTCTAGTGCTGCCTTAAAGACTTCAGCTGGCATTCTTTCTACAGGGAGGACCCTGGAAAATCAAGCTTTCCTGTCCCATAAAGACAGCTAAAGCTACCTTTTTAATTACTAATCTATGTGCATTACAAATGTACTCTGTGACTAATGTGATAATACTATAATGCCTCCTTCCACTTCAACCATACAGGCGTCAGGGGACTTGAAATGGGTATGGTAATAGCAGAATTCAGAAGGTAACCACTAGCAACACAAATACAGAACAAAGTTATATAATATGCCCTCATGCTACCCAC